>PVIC010001442.1:0-91524 GCA_004025085.1 Thryonomys swinderianus | reverse complement strand
CACAGGTGTTCCTGCCTCCTTACCTTTGTTTTCACTTTCGGCTGTTCCCTCTGCCGGGAAAGTCTTCTCCTGTACCTTTGACTCTCAAGTCCCCAACCCAAGGCCCTGCTCTGACTTCAGAGGTGAATGAGCTCACAGCATCTGTACTTTACCCTGTGCTAATTTCTTATGTTTGCCTAAAGCGTACACCCCGGAAGGTCGGAACAGGTGCCTGTCATCTCATCCTTGTGCTAAATGAAGAAAGGAGAAGCACAGTGACAACTGGAGGGGCGTCGCCTTCTCCATTCCAGGTGGGACAGTCACATGGGCCTCAGAGGTTGAGTCCTCCACTGTGGGTCAGCTCGTCGCCTGTCCCCATTAGGGGCCTCCCTCGGTCTGCTGTCCCCCCTTGGGCCCCTTAGTTTCTCAGTTTCTCATGGCCAGCAAACCTCTGTCCCCTGAAGAGAGCCTTTTCCCGGCCCTGCTTTTCTCTCAGCCACTGCTCCATCTCTGCCTACGGGGGGCCCATCTTCTGCCCCAACTCCCCTCCCTCTGCCTGGACCTTTCCTGGGTATCATCTCCCCAGTTTGAGGGACCCACCGTAGCTGCCTCTCCACCGGGACACTTCCCCTTTCCTTACCAGTCTGACGAAGCTATGCGCAGCTGTTTCTATGTAGTTTGCTCCCTCTAGAAGACAATTCTAGTGCTTATCCACAACTGCTCTTTCCTGTCTTACGTAAACACAGATTATCCTTCCCAGCTCTGCGGCATTACACAGGGCCCTGGGACTACTTCTGGTTCATGGTTTGGAAGCCGAGTGCAGTATCCTCCTTGTGGCCAAAGCCTGTACTTGCAGGGTGAAACCTTCCCGGACTTCTCTCTTGGCAGTTACTATGACCTGCTGAGATGGTGGCACCTCCAGATCCCAGCAGACTGAGTGACTGGCCACCCTGGTGAGCTCAGCTCTGGAGTCACCTAGACCTGCCATGGACTGTGTAAAAGGTACACTTGTGGTGGTGTTGCTCTGTGTCAGAGCACTTGCCTGGGGTGTGCCAGGTCCCTGGGCTCATGAGAGACAGAAAGAGATTGGGAGAGGGAGAGGGAGAGGGGAGGGGAAGGGAGGGGAGGGGAGGGAGAGGAGAGGGAGAGGAGAGGGAGACGTCACTGACAGATTGGTGAGGTTTGTTACTGAGGCATTGCTGAACCAATCCTGATGATTTGCTGATTAAACCTGTTTGTTAGATGAATTAGCTTAGTGAACCATAAAGACCTGTGCATATTTTATTATTATCACTAAGGTGGAACAGGTGCCTAGGGAGGCAGAGACTCCAAGAGGTGGAGCACTCTGTATTGTACGGCCAGGGGACAGGGCTGGGAACTGGGGCAGAGGGGATGAATGTGCAGGGGGTGCTGTGGGAGAAAGGCTTTCTCCTGTTTGACTTGCCAAAGGTTTGCCCAGGACCTGTTTACATACTTAATCTCTGATAAAAGGATGTAATGAATGTAGAACTATTGGCAGGAGATGGACATTTCTCCTAGGCTAAATTCCTCCTAGGTTGAGAAAGACAAGATTTTCTCCTGTATTTTCAGTCTCTGTCTCTTTCTCTCCCCCTGCCCCTCTCCCCTCCCCCCTCTCTTTCTCTCTCTCTTTCTCTCTCTCTCTCTCTCTCTCTCTCACACACACACACACACACACACACAGCCACTGTCAGTCTCTCTGGGAAACTTTACTATAATATTTTGATACTAACTGAATTCAGGTGCCAACTTAACTACAACTTTCCATCTTTGAAAACAGTTGAAGAAAATCACAGTGTGGTTTTGTTTCTCAAGCATGAATCTGCTAAGCAGTCACCAGATGGGGGTGTTACCTCAAAGGTCTGTCTACGCGTTGAGTTCTTAGGGCCTTTTCTTCTGAATTGTTTCCTCTTTGTCCATTTCTCCATGACCTTCCTTTAACTCATGGGGTGTTATAGGGCTACATTGAATAGTTGTAATGCTCCGTGCTGCTTGAGTAGAAGGTGGATCACTGCACTATGAACCTGGTTTTCCCCACCTCTGTTATGGATCCTACATTACCCTAAGCGGATTCTTCAGCTCCGTCCCCCAGGCCAGTAAGTTTCAGTAAGCACCCCCACTAACTTCAGAATGACTTCGAAGGGCTCCGGGCTTGGTGCAGGCAGAGAGAGCTGTGCAGCTTGTCCTGTGTGCAGGCCTGACAAGTTATTATATAATGTGTGTGAAGTTTGCCATAATAATTTCCTTCTCAATTTCAGATTCCTCATTTCCTTAAGGCCTAAGACCAGTCTGGCCACCCTTGTGAGGTTGTAGTGTTAAGAGCGTTGGGCCAAGGGGTAATCAATAGCAATATGATATTTGGTTCTCACTGCATTTTCTCTCTCTTAATCAAAGAAGGGTCAAAGGACAGATTAGAAGAATTCCTGCAGACCCTTCATTGCTGGCTTTTTTTTTTTTTTGTCGCTTGTGGGGCTGGATTGTGCAGGGCGATGGAGTAATGCAGAGGAATGGGGATCCTAGGATTGCATCAGATGCGCAAAGTGGAAAGGGAGTGGAGCTATGGGTGTGCCAGGGAGATGAATTTAACTTCTGCTCGGCTTCCAGGCTCAGTGGGGGAGCAGGGCCACTAGGGAGGCCTCAGACTGGGAAGGCATCAAAGCCCCCTGTGAGCTTCTTTAAAGCAGAAGCATCCAAAGACCTTGGGGTGACTCTGGGAGCCAGTCTTAAGCAAAGATGATGTTGAATTTCCAGCCACTCAGCAGGAGGAGGGCTTGACGTTCCTTACACATCCAAGTTTGTGATTGAGCCTTCCTCTCTCAGCGCCAACAAGAATCTAGTAGGACTGTGAGCTTTTGGGCTGTTTTTCATGCCTTTGTACCCCTGACTGCAGCCACCTGGGAAGTCCTACTCGCAGGCAGGCATCCCTTGACCCTGTCACCTTTCACTAGCAGCTGAGTTTACTAAAGGGCTGTCAGTGGATGCTTCTCCTCAGTAGCCCACGTCCTGGTGACCTGCCTGAGGCTCTGTTGCACAGTGGACTCACCACATGGGGTTTGCAGATCACCCCCAGCTTCCTGTGAGGGCCAGTAGAGAATGCCATTTCTGGGTCTCTTTCACAATTGCAGATATGGACTCTTGGCCCTTATGTACAAAACTCATACTGTAGTAGCGTTCTCTATGAGCATTACGCACTCAAGGAAGTTCTTTTCTGCTAGAAGAAAAACAACAGTGAAACCATTCTGTATTCCCTGCTGGTACTAGAGAAAAGATTTTCTGGGGGGTTGTGAGTCATCAGTTATGATTGTGCTCTTAATTCAGCTTTGTGTCATGGCCGTACTTGTTCATGTCCAATTCTTCTGGATATATACCCAGGGCAGTGATGAGGCCTCCTGGGAGCCCTGAACCATGAGTCTTTGACAGTAGTTTGAGGAATTTCACTGAAAGAATAAGAAGTGGCTGGAGCCTGTGAAGTACCAGGCTGACAGGCTGAGAGTCACAACCCCTTAAATCCCATTGTAGTGATTTAAGGCCTCGTAAGCCTGCAAAGTGGGTACTTCCTCCAGCTAGAAGATCTGTCTGTTCCCTGGTAAATGTATGGAATAGCATAAATTCATGATCAGTTTATATCAGTAGCAAAATTATAATATATTAACAACTATAACAGAATAAAGGTTTCAAGGGCAACCAAGTTTCCAGAACCTGGAAGGTGGCATTGTTATTCAGTAGCTCAGCGGAAGTCAGTGCCTTGAGGATTTGGCTAACTGCAGTGAGAAAGTCCAGGGTTAGTCTTTCCAAGAAGAGTGGCACAGAGGATCACACAGTGTGGCGACCAAGCCCAGCTGTGCCAGTGGACACGGTATCTGGTTCACAGAGGAGTTAGCCTGGTGGGGCCGCCAATAGTCAGGTCAGGACCCTTTTTGCCTGTCTTTGGACTTGTGCACAAAGAGCACGTGTCATCCCCTGGGCCTGACTGTGCACACTGCCCACCAAGCACACGAGGAGCCCCGCGTGTCAGCGGAGGGAGGTGAGGCATGAAGGAAACTTCTGGAGAGCCATATGCTAGAGTGGCTAAGCACAGAGGTGGTCTCCAGGGAGTAGATTTGCTCCCTGGTGTCTTGTTGGCTTCTTTTTCTGAGTCTGTCACATAGCAGTGCCTCCTCGTGCCAGTCCACAAAGGGTGCCCATCCTCCAGAGGAAGCGAGAAGAGGCTGGGAAAAATGTTGATGGGCATAGTGTGTTTAAAACTAGGGAAGCCAGCCTTGCTGACCCCTGTCTAGTGGGCCACAGATTGCCATCCAGGGGGACACAACTGGCATCTGCTTCACCGTGTGTTTTGCTGGTGTCTCACAGCACCTCTCTTCAGCCTCTGGACACCTGCTGGAGCAGCTGGGGAACCCCTGTGAAGGCACCACCTCTAGTCACAGGGAAGCGGAGGGAGGCCTTCCTATAGCTCTGAGATGAAGGGGCCTCATCTCCCCCAGGGGGTGAGAAATTGGGCATCATGACATTTCACAGCTCCTCTCCAGTCTTCACTCTACGTGGATCTTAGGGAGACACGTAGCCTCAGGAAGAGGGAGATAAATCCTTGCAGGTCTAAGGACAGATGCGTCTTGAGTTCACAGGGTCGGCATTTGGATGACCCATAGCAGGGTTTTCAGTTCTGGCTCTGGTGCCCGAGTCTGGGTTAACAGAAAAGGCGCTGCGTGGCTGACTCTGCAACTTCCAAGCAGCGGGGGTGGGGGCAGGAAAGGGAGACCCGAGGGCAGAGGGAGCCAGAGCCTCCTGCTTCCACATGCGTGAGTCGGGATGCAGCAGGGGCCATGGCTGGCTCCCTCTCCTGGGAGCCCGGCTCTGGCTGTTAAGGACCCAGCAGTCCCCTTCCTCGTCACCCTGCTCATTGCAGGACGTTAGCAGGCGGGAGGGCCCGGCTGCCCGGCAAGCAGAGCACGTCTCGTTTTTTCTTACTCCATGTCGCGCCCACCCCCAGGGTGGTCCGGGTCAGGGGCCGCCTCCATGGGAATCTCGTTGGAGGCCCCAGTGGTGCGGAGAGCTTGGGCCTATGGGGCCCTTCCAAGAAGCCAGGGAAGACTGGGCCCTCCAGCTGTGAGCCTGCTCAGGTTAGGCCCGCATCAGCCCTCAGGTGCGGAACCGTAGGGAGACTGGGAAGAGGAGGCAGGAAAGGCAAATGGTGATTGGGGTTTTCTTTCTTATTTAAAAAATAAAAAGGGAGAGACATGTTAACATTAGTGAATACAGGCAAGTGTAGAAAAGGCAGGGTCCAGTCCGAGGCAGGGCGGCGGCCTGGGCGAGGTCAGGTGAGGTCCATAGCCTTCTCTTGCACATTATACTCTCGGTTCCTCTTCACCTTCCAGCTGATGAACAAAAGCAGCAGTACACCCAGCGCCTTGTAGCCCATCTGCAGGCCCAGGTATCTGTGGGGCAGAGGGGAGAGGTGTGGTGAGGGATGCTTCCCAGGACTGGGCTACCAGCCACAGGACCCTCCTCCTCACAGAGGTCCGGGGAATGTGTCTGTCATCACTTAGGCAAGAAAATGTCACTACCCAGGAGGGCATCACTTTCTCCACTCTTTTGACTCAGAAGGATATTCACCCCCCAAGAACTGGGCAAGAAGCCATCATGGGACTCCCTGTTCCATAGCCCTCCACTGGCATTGCAGAGCACCACAGGCCACGCAGCCACCCAGCTGGCCTTGGAAGGCCTGTTCCCCAGCAGAGGGCCGAGAAGGGAGCATCTTTTTGTGGCACTGTCGCTGCTCGGCCAGTCCCACAGTGTTTCCAGAGCCCCCAGCCCCCGCTGCCCTGGAGCCCTGTGCGAGCCATGATGGGGCCTCTCTCTGAGTAACGGGAGGCTGGTGTGGTACTTCTCCACACCCACACCCTGTGTCCCTCAGACTCCACAGCCACTCTTCCCTTTCCCACTTCTTCCTGCTGCTGTTCCTCACCAGGATCTGGGACATGAGGGGCTATCTCAGGGCCTAGATGACTCCCTTCAGCCCTGACCTGCTTGTCACAGTGGCCCCGCTCCTGTCCATGTCTGCTGGGGCTCAGGGCTGGGCCTTACCTGTCCCGGAGAGCATCATTGTCATAGTAGAGGCAGGCCCCTTGCCTCCCTGAGCACTGTGAGTTCCACCGGATGCAGGAGTAGTCGATGGTGAGGCCGTAGAGGGCTGGAGATGGCAGCCAGGCTGACAGCAGCAGGGAAAGAGAGTTGTAAGGGCCTGGGTTGTGAGAAATTCCAGGCAGAAACCCCCCCAGCACCCCGCCCTGTTCCCAGGAGGGTGGCCTGCCCTGCCCTTGGAATCATGCTGACTTGAGAAAGCAGAATAGCTACCAGTGAAGCCTTAATTTCTCTTTTACCAGAAGGCTTAAGAGATAAACAGGACCTTGGCCATCTTTTCAGGGCAGGATGAGTCACAGGGTCACCTTGATGCCAGCTCAGACACACAGCTGTTCTCATGCTGAGGCTGGCCCAAGCCAAGGCGTCATTTCCTGTCCTCACAGGGCCCTGAGGTGTGGGTCTCTCACCATAACCAGAGGACGCTGGGCTTGGCATGGGGCTCAGGGCTGCACTCTGAACCCTGGCTAAGGAAGGTCAAATTGCTTGTTTATTCAACACCTCACACTGCCCTCCTAGATTAAAGAGCACCCTCTGAAGACACCCCCACCCCGGCTATCCAAGCCTCTGCCCTTGGCCCCCAGAATGTCCCAGCAGCAGAATGGTATGATGTGGTCTAGCAGGCTTTTCCTTACTGGCTGTGGTGTATTGGGAGCTCCTACTCTGTGTCACTAGCTAAGTTCTAGACAGTCAGTGGAGCGGGCCTGGGTTGATCCAGGATTCACAGTGAACACGGGCCTTCTCATTCTGAAACCAAAGTTCTGGGAACAGCTTCCCAGACTGGTTAGGGCCCTGTTGGTTGCTGGTTCTAGAGGAAAGAAAGATGCAATGCATTGCTCTTATAGCCCTATCCCTGAGCCAGAAGCTTCCAAAAGTGGCTTCTCTATTCAGACCTTGGTAACTCCCATCTCCAGGAGAACAAGGAGTAAAAGCTGGCCAAAAGGACAGACCTCTATCTTTAAGTAGAAACAAAGCTCAGTCAAAACTTCAGCAAGATCCCAGTGGGTAATTATAAATGTGCTGGAGCTTATAAAGAGAAAGCAATTTCAGGGGCCGGAGATTTATCTCAGTGGTTCCAGTGCCTGCCTAACAAGCGCAAGGTCCCTGATTCGATCTCTGGTAACCACATACAACAATACCAGGTGTGGTGATTCACGCCCACCAGCAATCAGTACCATATACCACAAATGCCGGGCATGGTGGCTCACATCATGCCTATAATCCCAGCATTTGGGAGGCAGAGGCAGGAGGGTTGCTGAGTTCAAGGCTTGCTTGGGCTACATAGTGAGCTCAGGGTCAGCCTGAACTACAAAGTGAGACCCTGTCTTAAAAAACAAAAGAGAGAGAGAGAGCAATTTTATCAACTTCTTGTACTGTGAGTCTGTCCAAGGCCTGGGTTTCCTACCTGTGATCCCACATTGACCTATCTGGGCTCAGTGGGAAAACAGAAGTGTCTAGAGCTTTGAGGAGTGGTAAGACGTGTTCATTTTCAGGGTCACTGAAAGAAGCAGGGCTCTTTGCAGCTGGTGGCTGGACTGGGAGAATGCAAGTTCTTCCTCCTGACAGAGGCTTTACAGCAGGTTATAAATGAGCTGTAGGTGATGTTATAAATGAAAACACCAGAGGAGCTGTTAATGACACTACAGTCTCTGGTGGGAGGATGGGCAGAACCCTCTGCTGGTGTGTCCTGTCTTTATATTATGGACCAGAGGGGCAGGATCTAAAGAAGTAGCCTGAAGCCAAGAAACCCCACTGAAAAAGCTGGTTCATTTCCTTCATTGCTTGGGTCAGACAGGGCCCTGCAAAAGCTCTTACTCAGCCAGCCCCAGAAGGGCCCCGCTCACTCACTCAGAAGGGTGGAAGCACTGCAGGGTGAGCTGTGGACCTCACCTTCTGGGTAATGTGCAAAGATTTTAGTTTGGAAAATGTGTGTTGCTAGCAACCAAAGTCCCTTCTGTTGGAATCTCCATATTCCCCCACTGCAGTTCACGGCCATGTGGTCTTTATCAAAGACACTGTCTGGTGAATTCAGTCCTTTTATTTTTGTCATCATGAGGGTCCCCATACTGGAGCCTGGTGTCAAATCGAGAGCACAGGTGGGTAAAGAAGGAATAGTCCTGTGTAAGCAGTCAAGGAAAGGGCCTGTGCTTTCGGTGTGTTGCCCACCCAGAACCCATGCTCCCGAGGAGAGCCAGGGCTTCCTGATGGCCTGGGAAGCCGTCTCTCTTAATGGCCACTGCTGATCTCATGTGCGCAGTTCGATTCCGCCTTTACCTCTGGACTGCTTGAGGACAGACAGGGGCCTCAGCGCAGTTTGCTGAGCAGCAGTGGGGGGAGTGGACTCTGTAAGATGGGAAGGGGGCCAGGGCAGGGCTCAGCTGCCGTTCTGTCTGGGGAAAGAATGCAAGGTTTTGTTCCTACGGCAAATTCTTAAGAAAGATTTAAAGAACTTGCTTTTTAACTCCCTATTACTTATTCTCAGCTGTGTCTATTTTCCATTTTTATTACATAATTTCATTTGCAATTGATGCCGTAGATGGAATCTTTGTAACCTCAGGCAATCAGGGAAACGGTCCATGTAGGGTTTGGCATCTGCCGTTGATTACGCACAATGGAGATGAGACAGGTTTCCCCCCAACCCTTCCTTGTTCCTCACATACCTAGAGCCTTGACCCCTCTATGGGGAGGGGCTCTGAGACACTCACCCAGCAAGCGCATCAGCAAGAACTGTACCCCAATGGCAAATGACTTTTCCTCGTAGTTTACCACACTGAAGAGGAAAACAGGAAATCAGTAATGAGAAAATTCAGGGCTACCTGCTCTCCTGGTCAAGGAGGTGACTGTCCTCAGAGCACATCGGCACCAGCCCTCATGTGGTGTGGTGAGTCACGTGACCGATGGGATTCACCTGGCCTGACCGCTTCTGTAGGGTTAGATTCCCAAAGTATGATATGTGGATCAGCAGCACTGCCCAAGCACTTGTTCGGGAATGCTGATTCCCAGGTCCTGCCTCTAGTGCTCAGACATAGCAAGAAGAGGCAGAAATTTGAGGTGAGGCCTGTGCTTTCACAAGCCCCCGGGAGATTCTGATGCAAGGTCAGGTTTGAAAATCACTGGTGATCTTCAGGGCTACCCAGTGTGCACTTGAAAAGAAAGAGGACAGGAGCGGCAGATAGCAGAGAGAAGGATGATAGTGGAGTGTTTACGCAGCAGGTCTGAACAACTCCCTTAGGGTGTCTTGTACCAGGAAACGACATCGCTGGTGTAATTAGGGCCTGGAGCTGTCTGTCAGTTTCTGTGCACGACTGCAAGAATTCTTCACCCTGGGCCAGCTCTGTGGGTGCATGGCCTGTAGCTGCACGGAGCTACACCTGAAGTCTTGCCAGCTGCCTTGAAATTCTTAATCATTTTCGGGCCAGGGACTTTACATTTTTGATTTGTATGAGGCCTTGCAAATTAAGTAAATGTTGCTGCCCCTAAACTTCTTCCTTTCTTGCATCAGAAGCATGTTGAGGAAGGAGGTTCAGAGAGCAGGCTGATGGTCCTGCTGTCCCAGCTGGGGAGTGGCACGGAGGACAACCCCTCGTATGAAGTGAAGGGCCCTGAGTGGCCAGCGGGGACATCTGTGGAGTGACTTGGCTCTGGACTTTGTGCTCTTGCAACACACATCTCTGGGTAGGTGCTTGTCAGAAAAGAGCATTTGGGGCCGAGGGGACAGAGAAGAAGGTGGCTTCCCCAGAGCTCGGCACAGTTTGTTTCACTCCCACTACCAAAGTTCTGCTAGGAAATTGGAAAGGGGGTTTCTTCCAGATCCCCAGCAGGAGGACCTAGCCAAGGGATGATCAAGGGCGGGAAGGAGGCCCCTGCCGGGACCCCCATGGAAAGGGCCTGACACAATTAACGCTCCCTCATGCCCACAGGTCCCCGACCCCAGTGAGCCAGTCTATAATGGGTGCCCCTGTGTCTCACTCGTCGATTCCCCACTGAGTGAAGCTCAGGTGGAGAGGCTGGGCCCCCTTGGGTGGCTGCCTCATTTGACCCTGGCTTGCTTTTGGTTTCCATCCATTCTCTCCTTCCACATCTTCAGCTAAGGTGTGCTCCCAGCCTGTGTTCTTATGCTTGTCTGGGCCCTGGGACTAATAGAAATACTCCTTGAGACAAAGTTAGCCTTAAACCTCATCTTCACCATAAATAGCATTCATTTTGTCATCTTTTCCAGGACAGTTTATCTTTAAACCTTTTTGAAACCCTGGGGCCACTGCTCCAGTTTTAACCCAGCCCCTGGACAGACTTAGAAAGGAGACATTTTCTAGAAAAGCCTGGCCTGAGTTGAAATAATGCTCTGTTCTCTGTGACTTTCCTTTGTAGTATTCGATAGGGGTTGCCCTTATCCCCTGCTGCCTAGGAACTTCCCCCATGAGATTTCTGTGCCCTGAATCTACTTCTTTTTACAGCCTCATGCAGACTGTCTCAGGGTCAGAGCATCTGCTATGGTAGGGAACCCCACTTAAGTGCCTTGGGTGAAAGTGCCAGTATGTGGAGCACACAGGGTGGGGGCAGTAAGAAGAGGGGGATGGTGTACATAAGGGCCTCCCTGAGCTCAGGCTCCCCAGCTGGGCCTCTCCATCTCACCCTTGTAGGGCGTGGGCGGGCACAGATGTAAGAGGACATAACACTAGAGCCCTGCTGCTTCTGTGCTCTGCTCAAGTCCTTTGTCTTTGACTCCAGAGTTTCTTGCCAGCATTCTTAAAGCAGCAATACAAAGAGGAGCTTTGCAGCTTCCACATGACCTGGACAGGTGATTTGTGAACAGAAGAAAATCTGAGAACTTGACAAGTGGCTGCTTCTCTTTTTTTCCTTGTCTTCCAGCCTTTTGCAGAAAACAGGTCCTGGGCACCTAGCTAGCTGTTCATTACCATGAAGATTTGCTTAACAGTAATAAATAACCAATATGTGGAGCACTGATTTACAAGGCAAGAGATCCCATAATCCTTACACTAACACTCTGAGGTCAATATTATTGCCTACATTTCATGAATGAGCATCTAGAGACTCAGTGAGGTTAGGCAACACCAAAGGACACTCAGACAATATGTGGCAGAACAGGGACTTTGCCACTTTACCCGCAGGAGGGTACAAGTGAACCTGGGTGAAATGCTGCTTTCTCCTTTGCAGAGTGAGGTGGGGAGGAATATTCCTCCTAAAAGCCTCAGAAGCACCACATGCCCTGGGACACCTCTCTCCTTCCTCCCACCCCCTGGCCAGCCTGTCCCTTTGGACCTGAGACTTGGCTGCAGCTCCAGGCCTCCCACCAGTCTCCTTTCAGGCCTCTCCTCCAGCTCTCACTCTGTCTCTGGAACTTGCCTTATTCTCTGCCTTCACTTTGTACATCAAGCTGAATTCTCATCCTTCTCAGTTCTTTCAGGATTGAAAAATAAGTGAATCTGCTAGCATTTCCACAATGGGGAGCCAGACAGCCTAGTTTTAACATGTGGCTCAGCTGGGCACCAGCTCTGTCTTCTTGTGCTAATGTAGAAGAGAGGTGCTAACAGGGCCTGTGTCACATGGGTACCGTGGGATTGAGCTGGGCCACACAGTGCAGTGATCAGTGCAGAACTGGCCCAGCTGCGTCAGTATTATTCGCCCACTTTATCCAAAGAACCTTGTGTGTTGTCCTTTGTCGGACTTGAGGGCCACAGAGGGCAGGGCAGGTGAGACGAAAGGTGAGCAGCAGGGTCTGAAGACAAGGGAGATGTGGGGAAGTGCCAGCCACGGCGGGGACCCAGGAGTGCCACTCACCGCAGAACCATCATGTAGAGGGGGTTGTGGGAGACGCAGGCTATCAGGGCTGCGAAGGAGATGAGGAAGATGGTCGGGAGCAGGAAGTGGGCACACGGGATGGGGCACGATCCTGTCTTCACTGAGCGCCCATTCACACAGCTGCAGTTCAAGTAGATCTTGAAGAGGAAAGGGGAGAAGGAGAGGTTTTGTCTTGGTTCACCTCAGACACTTCCAGCATCTACACAGCTCTTTCCTGAGTTTCTCTGGGGTGATCCCTCTGCCTGCCAGCTCCCCAGGGAAGGAAGGTGAGCCTGGGTTTGGAAGTGGAGAAATAAAGTGAGCATTTGAAGGGCCCCCAGGGATCCCACCTCCCTCCCTATTTGGGCAACAGCAATTGTCTTCACCAGGATAGTGTCCAGTGTGGTCTGAGGTCCAGCAGCCTTAGACTTACACCCACATCTGATGCCCCAGATCCTAGCGCTGGTCAAGGCCCCCTCAGCTTGCTGCTGGAGCTGGGAGGTACCAGTGCAGTGGGCCGGGCCATGCCCGTGCCTAGCTGTGGTGGCTGTGAGTTTTGTTTGTGCTGTCTGTGCCCCGGTGGCAGGAAAGGTGTAAACAGGGGAACTGATGGAATCACCTGAGCACTGGGTCTTTCAGGCCCTCGAAGGAGCTTTGTGCTTGAAAGGAACTCAGGTTTGGAAGCCCCTGCCCCCGGAGGCCCCTATCTCAAGTCTCCTGGTCTAGGTGGCTCAGTACTGTTACACATCTCACTCTAATGGCCACCGCGTGGCTAGCAGTCTTCATTTTCCTTCCTGTGGTGTCTGATGACCCACTCTGTGACCATGGAAGTGCCATAGCAGTCAGGCCAGTATTGGAATCAGTGAGCTGCTATGTTTCTTCTGCCAGTTGGTGGAATTATGCACCCTCTTTATCTGGGCTCCTAAGAAGCACAGAAGTACCTTATATACCATATTGTTGCTATCTTTCTCTGTTTGGATCTTTAACATATAGGTTTTTTCCCCCTTATAGTGTGCTAGTGGATTTTTAATCCTGATGTACTCGTGCTGTTATTGGAAACTTGTCAAGATTATTTCTGGGAGAGGATGAGTCAGAGGTAAGTAAATAAAGATAAGAAAACCACAGAAGCCACCACAGACTCCTCCAACTTTAAGGCAACAAAGAGAGCATCTTGGCTGAGCTCCACAATCTCTCTCTGTGAGCCACGCTCCTCTGTGCGCAGAGGTAGCTGGGAAGAAGTCTTGCCCTGGCTCTCAGAGCAGGGTGGGAGGTGGTGGGGGCTCAGCCGGGCTATGACATCTACCCAGGCTGCAGGGAACAGGTATGTTCCTGTCCTTAGGGAATCTATGGTAACCTGTGGACTTTCCCCTGCTCTCAGGAGAGAGAATACCTAACTCCTAAGCCTGGCCCCAGTCTGCTCCTGGCCCATCTTTCCCCCCGCACCACGCCCTGGCCCTTGCTCCTGCTGCTCCCGTTATCTGCAATGCTTTCTCCTAGGTCTTCCTAGGCTTTTCTCCTGCTGTTTGTCAGTTCTAAGGTCATCTCCTCAGGAAGCCCCCCAGCGCTCTCTGTCCTATGCAGTCTCTCCCTGGCATGGATTATTCTTTAACACTACCGTGTCCTTTACCAGCAAACTCTGAGAACAGAGACCTTGTGGGAAAGACCTACCACATGCTCCATGCCTATGGCTGTGCTAGGCACTCACTGTTTGTTGATTATCTAAACAAATGACAAGTTGGTTTGCTGCTGAGTGATCCTAGAAGGGCTGGAGCCACAGAGCTCAGAGAAGGAGACAGGGCCTCCCCAAGTGAACACATGAATGTGGCTGCCCAGGTGGAAGGCTGGCACCCAGCAGCTACATGACCTTGAGCACAGGTCCTCCATGAGAGCTAGGCCTCTGGCCTCTAGTCACAGAGCTGCATGACTTCGGGCCAGTTGTGAGGCACAGTGGGAGCAGAGGGCTTGAAGCCAAGGTCCTTGACGACTCCTCTGGCTCTGACCTTCCAGTCTGTGTCGCAGAGGCCCTCTACTCTGTTTACCTAGGCCAGTTGGTGAGGTTTTGGAGCAGGGCAAGAATATAGGGCCCAGTAGCACCCCTCAGGACCTTCTAAGGTGAGGCTCAAAGGAGGAGGAGGAGAAGTGCTTTGACTTGATTCTGTTGTGAGCACGGTCAGATCTGGAGAAAGAGCTTGTTGGACATGGGTCCATCTTCAGCTGACCTTGGGCTGGAGGCATCCGGACATGAGTTTAAAGCAGAGGAGGTGCGGAGAGGGTGGATGGGGCCCTGAGGAGGCCAGGATGCTGAGCCAAGAAATAGTCTCTGAAAGAGTGTCTGAGCCAAGAAATAGTCTTCAAGGATACACAGTGAGCTCTGAGATTGCTTGGGGCTCCTCCGGACGCCAGAACCCCAGCTGCCCTCACCGATTGCTTGGAGTCTGCAGAGCTCACATCGATGCTGCTGCACCCGGCATGGCAAGGAGAAAGGTACTCGACTCCATTGTCTCCACAGACGGGGTGGAAGATGGAATCTGGGCACAAGCAGTCCCTGTGGCAGGCAGGAGGCTGCGGATGTATAGAACTTGATGTGCTGCCAGCGAAACAGGAAACAAGGAATCAAACAAAGCAAGACCAAAGAAATAATTCTACACTCCAGCCCAATGTGAGTTCCTGGCCCGGCTAATGGGCCTGTGTGTCTCTGTTTGTCTTGGGCCAGTGCCACCTTGGGATCAAAATTATCCATGTAGGAGCCAACAATGACTCTGCCACTGTTTGGGGTTACGGCGCTTCTCTGTTTCTTCTGACATTTGTAGCTTAAACCCACTAATTACTTGTCTGGAAAGGCTTGGTCAGCAAACTTCCTGCCATAGTAGGAGTCAAAGTAACCAACCAAGAAGATTGTAATGTAAGAAATAACAGCTGCAACAGCAGTGTCAGAGGCAGTGTTTGCCCCCTTCTCTTCCAGGTAGGCTGGGGCTGTGGGTGGAGCTGGGATTACTTAAGGAGTTGGGGCCATCATTGGACACCTGTATTGTAGACATGTAGACAATGTCTGGGTTACCCCACCCTCCTGAACTTCAGTGCAAGGGATTTCACTGGCTAATCTGACTGTTCCCATCATCCCTCATACCTCACATTCCTGATCTTTAGGGATGGTCACTGTAGAGGTTGATAAACTATCGTCTAGAGGTTTGCTAAAATACCACCACTAATGATAGCTGATGATTTATAGAGCATCTCTTATGTGCCAGGCACAAGGTTGTGGGGCCTTTCATGCAGTCATTGCAGTAAGTCTACAGTTAATCACTCACCTTTTGTGGATGAGAAAACTGAAATTTAGATAAGTTAGGTAACTTCCCCCGCCTGGTAAAGAGCATCATGACTAGAACGCTGGCTGGTCTGATGACAAACCCCTGAGCTAACCTTCCTTGAAAGCCACGAAAAAGCCTGAATGCTTCCACGCTTCTCTCAATCCATAACCAAGCTACAGAGCAGCAGTGCACTCCCTGCCCTGAGCAACCCGCCTTTCCCCACGCCCCTTTTCTCCTTCACCAGCCAAAGACAGAGGAGTTTATTTCAAAGAAAAAGAGGAAACACCAAGGCTGAAAGGTACAGTGTTTCCAAATCTTGTGACCTCATTAGGCAGAGCTCAAAAGGAAAGGTTGCTGCAGGATGGCACCCAAGGAGAAAGGGGCACACTCTTGCCAGCATCCTTCCCCTCACAGGGCTCCAAGGCTCTTCCTGAACATGAAGCCAGACTTCAGCCTTCCGACCTACATTGCTTTATGTGAACTGACAGGTAGACTTCACTTGCCCCCTCCTCCCCATTCTGACTCTTCAAGTCAGCCTTCACTTTCACTGCTCTCTTCTTCATCCTTTTCAAGTTTCCTCTCATCTTTCCTCAGCAGCTCAGTGAGATTCAGTAATTCTAGCTGGCGCTTAGCTGATGCTAAACAGCATATTTCCTGACTTCTAGGATTCAGGTTTATCCTGAAACCAAGTTTGTTGGTTTTGGGAATTTCTTAAAAAACAGAAGTCTAGCTCTGGCCAGCTAGGACCTAAGGGAGCACACTATTTCAGACCTGATTTTCCAAATTGCTATGTGAGAGATCAGCTCAAAAGGGAACAGGAGCGAGGAGAATAGAGAAGGCAGAAAAGAAGGCACGTGGCAGCCACTCTAGGGTCTGTCGCAAGCCTCTCCATAGCCCTTATTCCCTTTACCTGGGAGAGTTGACCTCAGCCACAGCTGGGGTGGAGCATCCCATGAAGAAGAGAGGGACACAGAGGATCATTGAGATGATGATGATGGTGGCAGCCACCCGGGGCATGGTTTGCAGAGGGAAAACAAAACGCTTCATGAGGATTCCTCCGAACAGCATCCCTAAAGCTGCAGCAGGGAGGTTTATGGCACCTACAGACGAGAGACGGAGTTGATGCGAGAGCAGTAAGTTGGACCACCGAGAGAGGAGCATGAAGGAACACTGGATATGCTAAATTATAACAGAAATTCCTGGCATCCGTGAGCACTTACTCTTTGTCAGGCACATCTAAAGAGTTAACCGCAGTAGGGTATTTCTTTGCCTCTGCAAAGTCGCACAGAAACACAGCCCCCTTGCTGCTCAAGAAATGTGGGCCGAATGTTGATTTATCAAGCACCTTTTTTTTTTTCTGGAGACAGGGTCTTTGCCCTGTAGTTTGGGCTGGCCCTGAGCTCACCAGGTAGCCCAGGCAAGGTTTGAACTCAATAATCCTCCTGCCTCTGCCTCCTGAGTGCTGGGATTACAGGCGTGAGCCACCGTACCCAGCACTGTGGTATGTGGTACTGATTGCTGGTGGGCGTGAGTCACCACACCTGGTATTGTTGTGTGTGGTCACTGGGATTGAACCAGGGACCTTGCACTTGCTAGGCAGGCACTGGAACCACTGAGCTAAATCTCTGGCCCTATCAAGCACTTTTTATCATCTGGTCCTTACTGCATTGTTGCTGTGACTATGTGGGCTTTGAAGGGCAAGTGAGAGACTGAAAGCTGAGGAGGGGCGTTGTCATGGTTGGGGGCCATAAAGTCAAGGGGAAAGGGGAGTCCCACTCAAATCTCACGTACTGCCCATCTTGCCAGATCCACAGAGTCCTATTAACCCACTAACGTGTGTTGGCCCCGGTCGTTCCTTTGGACCTCTACTGAGTCCACAGACTCAGCTGCAAAAGGTGCTGCTGCTGGTTCCATGGAACTTGTCGGGGCTGAGTATCTAAGCTGAGTGCAGCTCTCCAGAGGGGCCAGAGGACTGGTGGGGTTGAGGACCACTCTTACCGGAGCAAATGTGCTCATGCTCTTGAAGGAGGGAGGAAGAAACTCAGGAAGCTTTTGTTTTTTCCCCCAGTTCCCTTCTTCTGTCTCCACTCTTGACCCTGGCTCAGATATCCACTCCCTGGCGGGGAGGAAGACAGCCCCCAGCCTCCACCCACTCCTGAATGGAATAATAAGAGTTCTAGAAATCTGCCAAGAGCACTCTACATTGCCAACCAGGAAAAATGTCCTTAAAATTCTTTCTTTCAGGCAAGTCCTGTCTCCTGTCTATGTCCGGTTCCACCTTTGGGCGTCACTGGGCAATGGGCGGAGCGCCCAAGCACTTCCTCAGGCGGCACCACCCACCTCCTTCGGCGCCCTTGAGACTCACCAATGAGAAAGTTGGCATAGGCTGCGGAGGTGCCATACTGCTTCTCTAGAAATTTGTTGAGGAATGTGGAGAGGCCAGCGATGACAGAAGAGAAGGTACACTGGGCCAGGACCACCAATACAAAGAGCGGGTTCATGAGCAGCCTCAGGAAGATGCGAGGGAACCCTACAAACAGACTGCCATCAGGGGCCAGACCAGGGCCAACGTGGCCGCTTCCCTGTCTCCTCTCTCCAGATAACTCTCCCCTCTTCCTTCAGGCAGACTCAGAGGCACCAAGATGTGCAGTGACCATTCCTGGAGGACACAGCCACTAGGATGCCCAAGCAACGTGCTCAGGGGCTGGGACGAGGAGGTACCTAGGAGAAGTCCGGTGGTGGGGAGACAGAACAGGATTCGCGTTGTTTCTGCCATGAAGGGAGGAACGGGGGACTGCCTGACTGAATTTGGTTCTGCTGGTAGCCGTGAAGCAGCAGGACCAAGCAGGGTCCCTGCAGAAGCTCCCTGAGCACCGGCAACCTTGGAAGTGGGCCCCCAATCACCGACCGCTGCTGCTCTCCTCTCTGATGGCCCGCCACACACCCAAACCTCCTTCCCGAGGCTACTGTGGGGTCAATTACTTTTAATGAAATCCATCAGGGAGCCTCTTGAGCTGACCTCCTCTATCTTTCTTGCTCCATTGTCAGTGGCAGGAGAACTCTGAGGGCAGAAGAGGGAGTGAGTGTTAGCGGTCTTTCTCTGAACCCACGACCCCTGGTCTCAGGACTGGTGTGTGTGTGTGTGTGTGTGTGTGTGTGTGTGTGTTCAGGATGCACCAGAGAGACACTCCTGAAGCAAATATCCGCTGTATTTGGTGAGCTTGATGCCTTGGTGGCAGGCCAGAATGCAGGTGTGACAGTGCCTTCTGTGATTCCTAAGGGCATATCATTTCAGATCTAACTTTCCTATCACTGGTGCCCAAGCTGTCTTCCTGGATCCCGCTCCTTGTCTACATCTTGGTTACACTTCTCTCCTGCCCTCAGGCTCCAGAACTTCCAGCATGAGGAACACTGAGATCTAGCATGCACCGCTTTTTAGCTCTGTCTTCTCTCTGGGGTCCGTGCTTCCTCTTGGGCCCAGAGTGAGTCCTGCTCAAGGCTCTGTGCTAGCCATTTCCCGGCATCTCCTGGGTACTCTGCTTCGTGAAACTGCCTCCTTCTGAGAGCCACAGCTCCCGCCTCAAGCCCCAGCTCTGGAGCACCTGGATGCCAGGGTCCCAAGTTTGCTACTGTCCAGATCCTCCAAGGGCTCAGTGTCACGAGCAGACACTCCACACACTCACCTCGTTCTCCAGACTGAGCACCAGGGATGCTCCACACATTGGGCCTCTCACAGCTTCCTTCTAAGATAGCTACACTAAGGATCCTGATGATTGTAAAGAAGAGGAAGCTCTGGAACAAGGCACTTTGCCTAAGACCACTCAGCTGGTTTATAAGTCACATAGGTGCATTCAAGCACAGGTTGTGTGACACCTATCCCCCAATCCACCAGGACTTGCTGCCGGCCTCTAAAATTCTTCCCCAAGACAAATGAGGGTCCTGTACAGCTGGGCCTCCTTTCATCCACCCCATTGTCAAACACTGAGTTCTGTTCTTGTCTCAAACCTAAGGACATAATCTCCTTGTCTAGTCTGGCTCACAGCTGCATCCTGCACAGCAGCCCTCCAGGAGCAGCTGGTATTGCTCTTGTGCCCGCTGTCTGATAGCCATGCCATAGTCCTCAGCTGTGCGCACCATCTCTCACCCAAGCTTTTTAGGTCTTCCTCACCATCAGCCTCAGCCCAGCTCCCCTGTTGCCACCAAGTGATCACCTAGTCACTGCAGGGCCCACAACTTGATGGGACACTTCCTGGGTAAAGCACAGGCTGTAGGGACTTCAGCCTCACATGAAGGGCCACCTAATTCTTTCCTGTTTCCCATTGTCATCCTTCCCCGATTCTTTTCCCCAGATAGGATGATAAGTTGCATGGATTGTCGCCCACCTCAAAATATTCTCCACTTTCCACTCATCCTCATTTTTGCTTAAACTCATACAAGTAAAGTCAGGATCTTCAGAGACTCACCTCTACCCCTCTGGGCATTGTTCGAGGAAAGAAGAAAAAGGGGAGGGAGGTGAGAACCAAACAGGCTGAAGAAATGAGCAGCCCCAGCCACCAGGCTCCAATCCATCGGGGGTCACCTGGGCTCAGGTTAACTTTAGCTAAAGAGAAACAAAGGATACAAGTGTTTGCTGAATGTCTGCATGTTCTCACACTCCTACAAAGAGAAACTCCATTCGGGTAGTGTTCTACTGACTTCTCTCACCAGTGAAAACATGAGCCATGAGCTAGAACCTTGGTCAGGATAATATTCCCCTTCAGGAAGTCTGGTTTTCCCAGAGACATGGGGGCATTGTCCACACAGCTAGGCATTAGCAAATCCCTGGGCAGAAGGACAATACATGCCCTCACTGATGTTGTTCCAAGCCTTTGGTGGGAGGAATGATGGAAAGCGCCAGTTCTTCAGAGGGCTTCCCATGGTCCAGGCCCCACAAGGTTTACACCTCTCATCCCGCTGGGCTCATGGAGGAGGCCGTTCAGGTGAGGGCAAAACATCTATTCACCTAGCTGATCAGGAACTGACGATCTGAGAGGTTAAATCCCTTATCCAAGGTTAAGGATAATAAGTGCTATTTCATCAGTTGATTTCAATCCTCTGTCTTCTGGGTGCCCAAACTTAAGCACTTAATCATTGAACTCTATTACATCTCGGCCTTATTGATCTTTCATGAGAAAAGGGCCTGAGGAAGTGACCATGCACCAGAACCCTTCTCCTGGCCGCTGTCCCACACACCTGGAAGTTTGCCATTGCCTTCATCTGTGGACACAGGGGTAAGAGGAGACGGCAGAACAGTCTCACAGGGACACACATCCCTGGAAACTGCCCCTGATGGCCTGGGAGCTCAGTTACTGGTCTCTTTGGGCAGCTGGGAATCAGTGACCAGTTTAGGAAGCATGAACCAAAAGGCAAACATGGCCTGATCCTAAAACATAAAACTCCCCAGCTTGCCATTTCTACTTAAAGTGTAGGCAGTTGATGCTGTGGTCTGACAGCCACTGGGGACAGGAGGTCTAGGCTGTAGCAGCAGGTCAGGTTTAGTGCCCACCTGATTCTTTGTGGGACAGGCATGGCCTGCCTGTATGATTGACCCAGTCCTGCCTGTCAGGGCATCCTCAGAAAAGCAGCAGTTTGGGCTGGAGATTTAGCTCAGTGGTTCTGGTGCCTGCCTAGCAAGCACAAAGTCCTGAATTCGATGCCTAGTAACCACATACAATAATACCAGGTGTGGTGACTCACACCCACCAACAATCAGTATCACATATCATAGTGCCAGGTGTGGTGGCTCACTTCTGTAATTCCAGCACTCAGGAAGCAGAGGCAGGAGGATTGCTGTGAGTTTGAGGATTGCCTGAGCTACACAGTGAGCTCATGACCAGCCTGAACTACAAAGTGAGACCCTGTCTCGAAAAATAAAATAAAATAAACTTCCAAAGTGGCCAGGGATGGTAACAGGCCTGTAATCCCAGCATTCTGGGAGGTTGAAGCAGGAAGATCATAAGATTGAGCACAGCATGGACAACTTAATGACCTGGAAAGACCCGTTTGAAAATAAAAAATAAAGGTCTCATGATGTAGTTCAGTGCTAAGGCTCTAGGTTCAAGCCCCACCACAATAAACACTACAACAAACAAAATTCAAGCCAACAAACCAACCACACAAAAACTTCCACAGCATTTTGCCATTCCCTCTGCCATATTGTGGACCTTTCCTGTCTCGTGGGAGGCTGGGGAATTGCAAGAGATGCCCACAGATGCAAGAAACCTTCACTGAGCTGGGCACAGTGGCATACACCTGTGATGCCAGTGACATGGACGGCTGAGGCAGGAGGTTTGCAAATTCAAAGCCAGTTAAGAAAACTTGGTGAAACTTCAATGTCTCAAAAACAAAACAAAACAAATGGCAAGAAGGCCTGGAAATGTAGCTTACTATTCTGTTTCTAGGTTAATTCAGCACTTGTGCCTGGTCTGTGGGCTATGGTTTCTCAATGTAAAGTGCTCAGTAATTAGTGCATATCATTTCTGGAAGAATATGAGTTCACATCTGTTAACCTCCTAGCATATATTAAGCTTAACTCTTATCTTTACAACTGCTGTATTTTTACTAGCATTTAGATTGAAGAAACTGAACTTCAGAAAGATGAAGTTACTAAGAGGCCTCAGCTAGTAAAAGGTGCAAACAGTATTAGACACAATTCTGGTACCCACGCAGGGTGGGCATCATGCCAGACTCTTCTGGGTGATCCACTGGCATATCTTACATAGTGTTTCTTTTTCCTTCAAGAGTTCTTGTTAAGTCTTTTGTTTAATAATCAGCAACATCTTGAAGAACCAGAGAAGTACTTTTAATGCTGCCATCAAGATGGGCAGCTGGGAAGACCAGGCCTGAGGCCTGCCCTAGATCTAAAGGTTCCCACTGCAAATGTCTTGAGGGAAAGAAGTGTATTTGTTCCCATATCTGAGCTGCACCGGATCCAGCGTGAGCCCTGGGGAGGGGAGGCAGAGAATGTCTGCTTCTGGCTGTCTGAAGGACTGCAAGGGGGAAGAAGGAAGGGAGGGAGGTGGCAGGGAGCTTTTGTAGTTGCAGCCTCACTCTCTGCCCTGATTGGATGGGAAGTGGGTGGGGATGTTTTATAGAACCACACGCACTCACCTGTGTCAACCCTGCCGTAGTCCACAAAGATCTGCAGCATGACAGAGCCCAGCAAGTACCCAAAAGCCGGTCCAAATACAGCAATGGCAAATAGGATGGCTAGAAATGGAAACACAGGAAAGGAAGCTGAGGAGGACTGAGAAGGTTGGGCAGCCCCAGGCTTCTAAACTGAGGGGAATTCCTGAGGTCACTTATATCTTCCCTGGCTCTAACAAGCCCATGCCTATGGCACCTCCCACAGAGAAGGCCCTAACTACTCAAGATGCCAACACTTACAGCACCAAGCCTGTTTTCCCCTCCTGCCACCTGCCAGAGAATCTGCTGGGTAGGGAGGAAACAGCCCGCATGACATTTTAAAATGCTAGCTCAGGGGTGAGCTGAGTGAAGTTTCCCATTGGCATAGTGCTGAGGACCCTGACAGATGTTTCCAGTTCACAGATCCTGTGGGTGTGGCCTGTGTGGTGTGGGGCATGGACCTGAGGGTACTCAGTGGCTGCTTCAAAGGAGGATCTGGGTATTCAGATAGTCACCTGCTGTCTGGATGCCTGCAATATAAGCCCTCTGCCTAAAATAAGCCCTAGTTAAAGATCGTCCACCAGATGGACACATTTAGCACCTCCACTACAATACATGACAGATGCATTGTATTATAAAATAATATTAACAAATAATACTACTGACAGCGCTTAAATGATAATATAAATTATAATTAAGTACATTTAAAGATTCAAGAAGACCTTTGGACAAGAGGTAAGCATCTTTGTAAACAGATAAGCTTAAGACTTATTGCCAAGTGACCAACTGGAGCACAGACACATGCACAAGTAATGTGTGCACTTGATAATGAACAGATGTGGTTATATTTTATGTGAATCTTCACAATTCGATAACTGTGTTGTGGCAGGCCACGTGGACAAGGAGTGTTCCTTTAAGGAGAGCTCTGTTGCTTGGCATGAGACAGTGGGGCCAATGTCTCTACAGGAAATAACAGTCCTAAGAAATTCAGGCCAGAATTTGGAATTTAGAGAGTTATGATGATGTTCCAGAAGAAGATGCTATGACTCTGTTTGGAGAAATGTAGATTGTCATGAAGAAATATGATGTCCCTTGAAAGTAATCCCTATTATATCTTTTGGAGTAAAAACTAATATACAATCTGGTCTTATTTGGGGGGAAGTGTTGTATTGATTTAGGACCTACATCGTGCCCAGCATGGTGCTAAGTGGTTACAGACGTAGCACATGCGATCCCACAGATAACCTTAACTCCGTCCTGCAGGCTCCACGCAGCCGGGAGTAAGAGTCGGCATTTGCTCTGGGTCTGCCTGATACAGATGCAGAGCTCTGCACGCATTTGCCGCTCAGTGGGCAGAGAGCATCAGACTGTCCTTTGCTCCCATGGTCTCTGCAAGTGCCACGCCTGGGCCCTCCCCGCGGTCCGCTTCAAGCCAGTGACTCACAGATGTACAGGGGTGAGTTGTTGGGCTCTGCGAAGTCGTCTACGTAGGAGATCCCAAATGGCTGAATGGGCACTGTCCCGATGCCGGCCAGTAGCTGCGCGATCACCATCAGGCCCCACATGCTGCTGGTCTCCTTCCGTACATCTTGCATGGTGTTCGGGCACTTAGTAGGGGGTATGTTATGCCGATTCCTCTGGCAAAGCTCCGCCTGGACACGGCTGAGGTTCCCTGCAATGAGAGTGCCCAGGGGTCACCACTGCCTCCTGGTCCAGTCCTTTCTCCTAGACCTCCGGGGAAGGGTCCCTGAGCATCACTCCTGCTCAGCTGCCAGAAGGGACTCTGGAGTGGGTGAGAGGGAACAGACTGGGCTGCCACAGCAGCAGCCTTCCTGGGTGGGAGAGGAACATCTTCTCGTGGTGTCCATCCTTTGTCCTCCACAGGTGCTGGTGGAGAGCTAAACACTAGGTATCACTGTCTCCAGCCTGGAGGAAAGAGCCACTCAAAAGATAAACACATGATACAGTTAATTAAGAAATTAGTTTTCTCAGGCTGGAGATTTAGCACAGCAGTTCCAGCACCTGCCTAGCAAATGCAAGGTCCCTGGTTCGATCCCGGTAACCACATACAACAATATTGGGCGTGGTGACTCATGCCCACCAGCAATCAGTACCACATACCACAGTGCCAGGGCATGGTGGCTCATGCCTGTAATCCCAGCACTTGGGAGGCAGAGGCAGGAGGACTGCTGTGAGTTTGAGGCTTGCCTGGGCTATGTAGTGAGCTCAGGCCCAGCCTGAAACCCTGTCTCAAAAAAAAAAAAGAAATTAGTTTTCTCATTAGGTACCTGTGTGATGCTGAGGAAATTTCTAACCTCCTCTGAGCCTGTTTCCCTTGAAGCAGAGACTATACACGAGGTGGATAATGGGGATCCCATAGGAACCACTGAAAATTAGAAAGCTGGTTCTAGACAGGATTGGCATGTGAAGTTGGACACTGTCCAGAGGTCACAGGCTTAGTGACTGTACCACCCCCTGGAAGGAAAGCTGGATGCCTCAGTAATGCCACAGGGTCCCCTGTACAGGGCAGCACTTTAGTCTGAAAGAACACAATAATAAAACACTGCAGAGAGACACAGCAATGGTCTGATTTAACCCCACCCCACTCAGGAATCCTTCCATCAACCTAACTTTGTTCCACACCCAGATAAGGTATGGTCCCTGCGGACTCATGCAGATCTCCAGGGGCAGGTCCTCATGGCCAAGGGCCTGCCAGACCAACAGATGTTGGAGAGCTTGGTCTGGGAACCTGGGATCTGGGTTCTGGTCTTGTGTGTGTGATTCCTTTTGCCAAGTCCTTGATTTTAAAAGACCTCAGATTGTAGAAAGAGGCCAAGCATAGCAGGGTGGGAGGCCATGGTGGGCCAAGTGGATAGGGTGGGCTTGCAGCTCATCCTCTGCCCTATGGCAGCAGCCTCACAGGACACCAGGCAGTCCCAGTCCTGAGACTGAATCATGAGCAAGTGCCACGGTCCCTGTGGCCTTCTCAGGATCAAATGTGCAAATGAGGACTGAGGGCTGCAGTGGTTGCCTGGCCCAGGAAGGGGTCTGGTGTGTACACGAACGTGCCTAGCCCAGCAAACCATCACTCAGACAAACCAGCATGCACTCTCCTCTGCTCACTCCCCTGGGCCAACCTTCCCCAAACAGATGCATTATATTTTTTTCCTTTTCTTTTTCTTTTTGCATAACCACATGTCAAACTCGGGACCTTGGACTTACCAGGCAGGCAGCAGCAGCACCACTGAGCTACAACCCTGCCCCCAACAGATACATTTGTAAAAGATCAACATATACTTAGAGGCCCTAAATAAAAGGGCTGCTGCCAAGTTTTCAAATACGTATTTCTTTCCAAAGATTCAAAACATTTCAGGTATATTTTCTATGAAGAAATGAGTAAATCTGAGTTTCTCGAACTTGTCACTTGTGAGTGTATTTGGCTATGCCATCCTCCTTCATCCTCCAACAGTGGCTCTCAGTAGCTCACTGTTTCAGAAGCAATGGGGTGGCAGAGCCAGGACTACATCATATTCAAGAATGGTTTAGAAGCATCTCAATGCAAAGGACAATAAAGGAAAGAGGTGCAAAAAATTGGACCCTGTTCCTAGTGTGGCCACTTAAGGACCCTGTGTAGGCTCAAGTAGTACCCTAAGAAATCGTATAGATGGTGTCTGGTTTACAGATGAATCACAGCATCGAGTCCTGAAACGATACCAAGACCCTGATTCACTCCATTTTTGTTCACTTTGCCAGTAGTGACTGAATGGCTCAGTGCTTAGGTGGGATAAGTCAAGGAGATAGAAAAGCACAGGTGACACCCTTACAACTCCTCAGTCTGCTATAGTCTACAGATTACAGAAAAGACAGCCATGATATTTTGAGATCAAGTCAAAACCACTGTGACCCAACAGGTTGGTTATTATCAAAAAACCAGAAGCAACAAAAAGAAATCAAAAATAGAATAACCATGAGGCCCAGCAGCTCCACTTCTGGATATAGAACTAAGACAATTGGAAGCAGAGACCTGAACAAATATTTGTATCCCATATCCATAACACCATTATTTATAATAACCAAAAGGGAAAAACAACCCAATTATCTATTAGGGATGAATAGATAAACAAAATTTATACAATGGAACATTATTCATTCTAAAAAGGAAGAGTGTCCTGACATATGTTGTAATGTGGGTGGGCCTTGAGGACATTGTGATAAGTGAAATGCACCAGACACAAAAAGGCAAACACCATATGATTCCATTGGTAGCTGGTATCTAAAGTAGTCAGATTCATAGAAACAGAGTGAGGGATGTTGTGTGTCAGGGCACAATGAGAAGGGAATGAGGCAGAATTAAATTCATGGGGGGAAGAGGAAAATGCTCTGGAGACAGTTGATGGTGCAGTTGCTTAGTGGTACAAATGTAGTTAATGCCACTGAATGATATGCTTAATATGACTAAAAGAAAATTTTATTTTATAATCTATCTATCTATCTATCTATCTATCTATCTATCTATCTATCTATCTATCTATCTATCATCTTACCACAATTAGAAAAAAAATGCCTGGCAGATACTGGGACAGTGTGTGAGAGAACAAAGGAAAGCAAATCCTAAGTTGTGAGGCAGAGAAAGAGGCTCCTGAGCTCAGAGCCCACAGGCCCAGAGAGAAGAGAGGGCTGCGGAGGGCTGCAGAGGAGCAGAGGAGGGAGCAGCGCGTGCAGCAGCTCTGAGGAAGAGGCCAAGCTCTGTCAGCAGCATGAGGTCAGTTCAGTGCGTTTGGGGGGCCCTGACCTGTCTTCCAAGGGGAGCCACAGGAGGGTGAATTTTGAGGACAGCAGTGCCCTGAAGGCCCTGGGGGAGTACAGCTGGGTTTCCAGGACCAAGAGTGAAGGGGAGAGTAACCCTGTCAGAGTGGGAGGAGAGGTGAGGCCCCCTTGGGGAAACTTAATTTTGGATAAACTGGAGTCATGTGTTGGGAAGTTGAGGTGTGTGGACCACGAGGCTGAGCTGTGTGAGTGTGAGTGTGAATGACACATGAGGCAAGGCTGCTGCAGGGGAAGCTGTTGTAGGGAAGCGAAGCTCTAGAGAAGGGTTTCTTTTTTTTTATTTTTTATTTTTGAGACAGAGTCTCACTTTGTAGTTCAGACTGGCCCTGAGCTCACTATGTAGCCCAGGCAGCCTCGAACTCAGCAATCCTCCTGTCTCTGCCTCCCGAGTTCTGGGATTACATGTGTGAGCCACCACGCCGAGAAGGGTTTAAGAGTGCTAGTTCTTGATTTGCTGATTCTTGTCATTTTATTAAATTCACATTTATTAGAAATTTGTTGCTGACTTGGCTAGCAAAAGCATTTTTGTGGGATATTTAACAGTCAGCAGAGATAATAAAAATGTTGACTGCCTTATTAAGTCATCACGTGGCACATTGCATGGTCTCCCAGTGCCACGAAAACCCTCATGGAGTTTCACCTATGCAATCAGTATCCAGCCAGCAGAGTTCTCTGGGGACCACTTAATTGTTATTAACTTAAAATGCCAGATTACATGTTAGAAACTGCTTTTATTAAAAGCAATTCTAAAAGTCATCTGTTGGCCCCAATTATATCCAAGTCTACTGAGTGCCTTGTGGCCAGTTCTACATTCCATGTTGATTCATGATCTCCCAATAACTTTCTTCCTTATGCCAACCAGATTGGGGTGTAAACCAGCCCCGCATCAAGCTTTCACACCTGTGAAACAGCAGAGCAGCGAAATTCAGCAAGGCTTCTTCCCTCAAGGGCACTGCCCTCAGGGAGTTGACGAGGGGAGGTTCTGAGCTCTGGGGTCGGGACTCGTTGCCTGGCCTTGTTGGGAACTGGAAACAGTTGTTTACATCAGAATCAGAGTCCAAAGTACTGTGAGACTAGGGCTGGAGATTTAGCTCAGCGGTTCCGGCGTCTGCCTCGCAAGCGCAAGGTCCTGAGTTCGATCCCCGGTAACCACACACAATGCCGGGCGGGGTGGCTCAGCACTCGGGAGGCAGAGACAGGCGGATTGCTGAGTTCAAGGTCAGCCTGAACTACAAAGCGAGACCCTGTCTCAAAACAAACAAACAAACAAAAAAACAAAGTACTGTGAGACGAGTAGTGCTCCAGCCTGGGATGGCCTGCATTGATTGGCTCTGGTCTGCTCACTCTGGTGAACAGGACCTTCTAGAATTTAGACTGATAGGCACCTTTAAAACGCAGAGAACAGGACTAGGTGAGTGTAAGGGGCTGGAGGAAGGGAGAGAAGAAGCTTTGCAGAAGGACCATCCTGCAGGCAGGCTTTCCTGTAGGGACACCAAGAGTAGATGGGCCCTGCACACAGAACTGGGTACCTTGGATTTCTGGGCACCCTCGCCCCACAGCCTTTCCCTGTGATGAGCAGAGTTCTCAGCTTTCATCAAGAGCCCAAGCCCATGGAAAGGAAAACCTGCAGCCCTCCAGGGGTGCTTGCTCCAACCTTGCCACCATGTCAAATCCCTGCGTGGAAGGACCAGAGGGAAGCCTACCCATTCCTGCCACCGGAGAAGCCCCGTCCTGGAGGTTCTGGGCAGGGCAGGCAGTGTGTTAGGGAGTATTGGTCTGTTTCTCATCTCCCCTGGGGCAGACTTCTGAAAGACTCCAGTTGATCAGTGCACATTCTTCTCCCAAAGGACAGTTTTCACAGGACTGTGAAATGCTAACTCAAAACAGGCAGGGCCCTCACCCCTCCTCCTGCCACTGCCCCACCCCAGCAGCAACCCTCTGACTCATCCCAAATTTACATATGCAGAATTTTCCTCCTAATTTCAGGATCTCTGAGTATTTTGCAAATACAGGAGACAGCTGTGTCTGGAAGGTCTTTTCCTGCAGTGGGGCTCACAGCAATGGGGGAGACAGAGGTCGGACCATTCCATTGCTCCAGACTCCTTCACATCCCTCCAGTGGCCAGGCTGAGTGCTGCAACATGGTCATGGGCATAGTGGGGGTCTCTGAGCAGTAGCCGAGGTGGAGAGGACCCTAGGAGGGTCAGTGTGTGCAGGCCACAGCAAATAGTGCGTCCTCTGACTAGTCGTTCTACCTATCTGGAGAGCAAAGAGAGTCTGCCAGGGGATGGGAGAGCACCAGCGAGTGCTGCTTCAAGTCCTGGCCCTTGAGGGCCACTATTCCCCCCACCAGGAAGGGCTCGACTAGTGAGGGAGAGCTGCTGGGTGAATAGAGTAGATAAGGAGGAAGTCGGGTTTCTTGAAGCCTGGAAGCAATCCACAGGACAATGGAGACAGGCAGAGGTGCTTCCGGCAGCAAGGTAAGATGCCAAGGCCTCAGTTTATCAGCACAGATCCTGGAAACCCTTCCAGAAGGCTCCACTCTGAAGGACCTATTTCCTCATCCTCCTAAATCCAGCTCTTTGACAGCTCTTCCCGAAACTGGCAACACCCACTGGCAGACTTGGAACAGGCTGTCCCTAACTCACTCGTGCTGTGAGATCTCAAACTCGTTTGTACATGGGTTGCTGCAGATCGGAAGTGATGAGGTGCATAGTGAAGCCCACAGTCTCATTCGTCTACAGTGCCCTGTGGAATGCGTTCTATTCCACTGAAGGAAAGTACGCCTACATTTATAAAATGATTTCTTTCTCTTTTTGGGGGGAGAAGCGTGCCAGGGAATTGAACTCAGGATCTTGTGCTTATGAGGCAGGGACAGTGCCACTGAGCTAAATCCCCAGCCCTATAAAAGGATTTTTATAAGCAAACACATTTTGAATTTCATCTTGAGAAATCAAGAGAACGTAATTTTCTGCCTCAGCAAAAAACTAGACAGGGTTGCCATTCTGGAGGAGGACATCCTAAAGCTATGGAATAAACTTATTTTGAAGCCAGGCAGAACAGTTTCAAATTTTGGTTCTACTGCTTACTAGTCAGGGGCCTCTCTGGACCTTAGTATCTTCAATTCCATAATAGATAAAATACTTTTTAATAGTATTCTTAGGATGATTAAAAATGATTAGTAAAGTAAAATAATAACTTTGATTGACAACAACTGAGTATATCAAAGTAGATAAGAGAAAGACTATTCCTAATGTAAATAAATGATAAATGGGGCCAGAGATTTAGCTCAGTGGTTCCAGCGCCTGCCTCACAAGTGCAACGTCCTGAGTTCCATCCCAGTTACCACATACAATGCTGGGCGTGGTGACTTACGCCCACCAGCAATCAATACCACATACCACAGTGCTGGGTGCGGTGGCTCACGCCTGTCATCCCAGCACTCGGGAGGCAGAGACAGGAGGATTGCTGAGTTACAGGTTTGCATGGGCTATATAGTGAGCTCAGGGCCAGCCTGAACTACAAATCGAGACCCTGGCTCAAAAAAAAAAAAAAAAGAAAAGAAATGATAAATGTTTGAGATGACAGGTATGCTAGTTCAGGATTGTACACAAACACTGAGATGTCCTACTGTTGTAGGCCTGTGAGTTGATTAGATATCTTGTAGACAGTTAGATAGGACCACCTTCAAGGTGCCAGCCCTCAGTTGCCAACACAGCCCAGAACCAGCACACAGAACAATTAAAGTACATTCACTGGTTAGCACTGTAACAAAAAAAGGTACTACTTCCTCTAGAGATAAGATAGCAGTGATTGATATTTTAAATGGAAAATTCCTTGTACAGAATTCATTTTCCCATTTGATCCCCCATTTAATCAATATTACCTGGGTGACTGTACTTGTAATCTTATAGGCTGGTCATGGTTTTGTCCAATCTTGTGATTTTCCATTGAGTCTTATAGTTTCATACCACTTTGTACCTGCCTCATCTCATGGCTTTGCCATATAAAGCGCACTTGAAAAGCAAGGCAGGTGGGGAACCTGCTTTCTGGTCCCTTTCTGTCTCTCTTAGAAGCTATTTTTCCCTCAGTAAACTTCTCCTGTTCTTAGCCTCTATTTTTCCTAGAATTAATTCTTCGATTTTAGAGAACATGAATTTGGGTTTCAAATATCTAGCAGTTTTGAGAGTTACATCTATTCTTTTTAAAATTATAATTTTTAAATTATACTTAACAAAAAACTTTGCGAAAAAAAGTTACTCAAGATTACAATTTCTATTTTTCTCCTTTGAGGAAACTAAAAATTCCTGAGTCTTAAAAGGTTCCATAAATCTACAAATTAGGCCCCCTGTAAATTGAGCCTATACTTTTCCTCTATACTATAGATTCACAAACCCTGCAAAGTTCTCCCCTCAAGAACCAGCACTATTAACTGGGTACCTCACCCCTAAACCTCAAACACAGGCAAACAATTTGCATTCTAACGTAGCCCACACATCCTGAATCATCGCCTTGAGGAAAATCCTGGTAGCATACAAATGCCCCAACCCTGGACCCTAATGTACCTCTCCCTTGAGCACCTGCACTGCTTTCCCTGAGCCTCTGCCTCTGTGATTCTGCTTCATAAATCTCTCTGTGCCTCTCGCTGACATCTACTGACAAGCTTTCCTATGATGTAAGTCAGTGAATCTACAACCTACTCGGTGTGTGGGGGAAATCTGAGGTCTCCATTTGCCTTTGTGGGGGACCTTCTCAGGCCCTATCCGGTGATAATACTGTATCCATAAATATGTACCAGTGCTATGTGGCAATTAAAAATAAAAATGTATTTTATAAAAATAATGAGTGAGTTATAACCTGGGTCATAGCAATCCTACAATAATACCACTTTCTATCCAAAGAGAGGAGTAGCTTTGAGAAACTCCACTGAGTAATTGAGAGAATCCTAGGGACAAGCAATGCTGCTCAAGCTATTAAGAACTCGGGGTCTAAGTCCAAAAATGAGAAACAAGTGAGGTTGGTGCTGTTCTCTAGGAGGAGATGGATTCTAATAAAGGAGTCACAGGGCAGCTAGATGTGCTTGAAGGGTGTGCGCTTGCAGAGGCGGGAGTGAGTTTAGGGGTGGGAGGAGGGAGTGGTTCTGCTCTGCCCTCTGGCTAGAGTGTCCAGGGCCAGCTGTGTGGCTGAGACTGGCACTCCTCACACTGACCACTCAGAAATGTGAAGGGTCCCTAGGATGTGCCTACTTACACACCGGAAGCTGGGTGATGGGTGCTGGAGAGCAGGCCTGCTGAGCTCAGCACCCCAAGGTGATGACACACTGGCTGGACAGGGTGCTCTTCCCTCACCCCTTCACTCTCTCTTGCCAAGGCACGCAAGCCCATAGGCTGAGCAGTACCCGCTTTGTCTCCCACCAACAAAGATGCCGCTTTAGCAGTAGGAGGGAAGACAGACCTACCTGAGCAGGCAGAATGGCAGTTCAGAGCCATTTAATTTTAATATTCAAAGAGATGTGCACTTAATCAGCACCTCTTTCCCCCATGAGGCACGAAGCCAAACTTAACTGTTCATTGATTTATTCAATAGGCGGAGGAAGAGTTCTTTGCAGAAAAAAAAAAACAAAACAAAACCCAAAGTGGTGAACTGAGCCAACAAGGCTTCATCAACAGCCATTCATGCCAAACCCCCTCATTTCCTTTGCCAGCGGGGCTTCCATAGCATAGGAAGCTGTAGTGTGGTGCTGCTTGACTGGAGGAAGCCTGCTGACAAAGCCTGTCATGACATCCTGCTAGGCGTGACGGGGACACATGGCAGGAGAGTCCTCAGGAGTGGAATGGCCTCCGTGTGTGCCACTCTGTGCTCTGTTGTCAGGGCATGGGTGGGAGAACAGCAGCCACTCGTAAGTTTTTCAGTGAGATGACCTATGAAGCTGGAAAGAGTGGCTGCTGCGGGGATATTCCAATGTGTGGAAGCTCGAATTACACCAGAAGATATTTAAGGAAGGGCTCCAGCCTAGGAGAAGGAATCTTGTGGGGCAGAATACAAAAGCTTTACTTTAAAGCCAAAGAATTCAGCTTGTTGGGAAGTGGCCTCTCACAGAAACTGTGACACAGTCGCAGTGTTAGCCCGCAGTAGGAGGTGAGACGCCAGTCTGTGGGCTCCAGCCTCTGAGATGGGCCTTATGTCAGGAGAATGAACAAAGGGATTGGGTCTGAGGAAGCGAAGCTTCTGGGCCAGGTGACAGGAGTTCCTGCAGCTCTGGACTGATGGGTTTCTTCCCAGTGATTCTGGGAGGCAGATCTGAGACCCACAGAGATAGTACTGGGAGACAGAATTCTGGAGACCCAAGAAAAAGAGCAATGTGGGAGAGAAGACGAGAGCTGCTCCAACGGTGACCTGTGGTTGCCCACCCCAGGCAGTCTGGGGACCCCCCTCCCTTGGTATTTGGTTCTGGGTGCTTGAAGGCCACAGACAACCTGGCCGAAACCCTGAGAACTGTCTAGAGTGTTGCAAGGTACTACCCATGGGCTACCTCTGCTTTCTAGTCTCTTTGTGCCAATACATGAGGAACAATGCTGGTCAGACCCATTTGCTCTTTACCACGGGTTGGGGGCACTTTCATGCCTCTGTAGCACAGCTGAATAGTTTCACAGAAACCTTATGCAAGAGTGAAATACTAACTGGTGCTTTAAGGAAAACGCTGACCCCTGGTCTTATCCAGTGCTTTTCAAACATTTCAGCCACCAAATCTGTCTGCAAACAAAGCTTCTGGAGACACACTGCATGAAACAGACAAAAGCCAAGCTCTACCCTCTCAGATAGGACTTCTCCTCACGCAGCCCCACCCTGGAAAGGCCCATGGTGGCTCCAGGCACCTAGTCTTACTGCTGCCCCAGAGAAGTGACTTTTGCTGGTGATCAGGACATAGCTTGCCTCTGAGACCCTTGATCAGAAGCAGGAGGCCACACTGCCTCAGTACTGAGCAAAGAAATGACTAACCAACTGTGCCTGAGGGCCCGTAGGAGAGGGAGCCGCATCAGGTCTCCACTGGGTCTGTGCTGGAGGCCCAGGGACCAGGGTCATGTTTTCAGGCCTGTGGAGAGGGCTGGTGACTTGCCAACAAAACAGATGTGAAGAGAGTCTGATGGAGAGTCAGCTAGCTTTAGACCGGCCGCTCAGGCCTTTGCAGAGGTTGCCACCCTCTGGGGCCTTGTTCCTTCCCTGGCCTGACGTGTGTTTTCTACAATTCCTCCATGTTCATTTTGGTCCTTCCCTATGCCGTGCACTTAAACAATGTTCCAAATCAAATCTCATTAGGTTTTAATCTGCTCCTCTGTTCAGGACTACTTTTCTCTCCGTTGAATTAATAACACCCATGTGTTTTATGATGTTCCCTTCATGTTTGTTTTCTTTTCCTTTCAGGTTAAATAGATCCAAGTGCCCAGATTGTGCAACCCCTACCCTGACAGCCCACCTACTTGTCCCCAGCTCATACATACTTCCCTTTTCCCTCACAGGCGCCTCCCCATTTCCCTCACCCTTGTCTGCCCTCCTTCCTCCACATGTACCCCTTCTCTATACACGCTCCCCTTTCTACCCTCACAGGCTTTCCCTACACGCACATACACACATACCCCATGCCCATCCTTCACATACCCACTCCTGTACACCCGTGTGCCCCTACAGTTATTATATCAACGCCCGAAGTTCAAAACACCCACCCCTACACAATCTGTACACCTCAGGCACTCCCACCTAGCACCCCACACCGTGCTTTCCTTCTGCCACTTCCACTTCACACCACAGGACACCCTCGGCTCCTGCTCCTGCTCCTGCTCATGAGCAGTTCCCTCAGGGGAATGGATTCTGTTCCGCAGGTCAGGAGCTGTGTGTTCTCCACTGCGGAAGGGACAGTGTATTTCGGGACCCCAAGACTCCCCACCACCCTGCTTCCCAAGGGCACTCTCAGGATGACTGAGCACTGGGAAGAGGCCAGTAGCTTCATGAATAAAGAACCAGAAAGTAACTCTTCCTTTTCTCTTCTTGACTGGTCCAAAAATACAATCTCTCCCTTCCTGTAAAATCTCCAGGAAGCTTCCTGCCTCCATTGTCTGTGGGGCTGACTTCCCTCTGAACTTGGCCACAGGATCTTTCAAGGTTCCACCTAGTCTTCCCAGACACTGGCTTCCAAAGACCCTTCTCTTATCTCTTGGAAGATGTGGTTTCATATTGGCCAGTTTCCCATCTGTAAAAATCTCTCCGTGCCTTCTAGAAATGGACTTAAGGCCTTGGCTGGGTAGCCAAGCTTTTGTTTAGAAGATGCCAAGGCACATTCACAGGCCCCACTGACATTTAGAATATCTAAATAAACATACATAAATGTCTGCATGGACTTTTTAAAACTAGCAATTAGTTGTTAAAGGTCTCCATGATTCCCAATGTTCAGTCCTTCATTTGTTTCCCCCTAAAATGCACAGTTACTCTTCATTTCCCATGTTCATTTCTGGAGCAGCTTTGTTCCAAGGGGAAAGCAGTCAGCAATCAACATAGGCTAATTGGTCCGGGGTCCACTCTTCATGAGCAACAGATTTCAAATCCCACAACAAAGACTGGCAAACAGAAATTTGCCAAACAGCTAACATGAGCCAGGCACTTCACCTATATCACTGTTTTTTTTCCTCTCAGAACATAACAAAGGTATTACTGTTTCCTGTTTTATACCTAAGGAGACAGAGCTTCAGAAAGGCGAAGTAGCTTGCCTACAGAAACTTGACAAGAGACTGGCTGCTCTGAGATTTGAATGCCAATGTCCATGCTGTACCTATCATGCCAACATTATTAGTCTGCACCAATGAGAGACTCGGAATTGAGCAGAAGAGCAGCCTACAGTTCCATCAGAGAAACCCATGGCCTCAGACATGAGGGTTCAAGCAAGGACCAAGTGGAGGCCGCACCCTGCTTTCAGGCTAAAGTAGAGCACCCAAGATGAAGAACAGAGAGAAGCCAACTTTCCATACCCCTAGGGCATCCAATTCCATGGCCAAGAGCTGTCAGACTGCTTTTCACGGGAAGCAGGGTGTTTCTTCATTTGGGTTCTGAGGTGCTACTGGCTTACTCAGTGTAACATCCAATGGGAATAAGGGTCACCGCTTCCCATTACTGTGTGTGCAGCCGCTGGGCTACATTTGAAGATGTATTTTCACAGCCCTCGCAGCCCTCTGAGGAAGGGTCTGTGTTCTAGGGACAGAGAGGAACTGAGATTCCCAGTAGGGAGGACATGGCCCGAGGCCATGGCATTAGGGAGTCTCAAAACCCCACTTCAGCTAGGTATGCCTCTAATCTCAGCTACTTTTGGAGGTGGGAGGATTGCAATTGCAAGGCCAGCCTGTCCAACATAACAAGGTACAACCCAACAATAGCAACAACACAAATAAACCCCAAACAAACAAAGTAACTGAGGCCCAGCTTTAGTCCAAGGACCACCTATCTCCAGGTGATGGTTCATAGTCACATCTCCATTCAAGGTGTTGCATTTAATAAAATGTGTTCCTGTTGCCCTTGCATTAATTCAGAATAAGATCCCATAGGATAGAGTCATTTGTAGGAAAATGGATCCACTTTTAGATCACAAGTTTTAGTGAAGTACATCAAACATACAAGCTTAAATATTGCGAGGTTTCTTCTATATGAGAAACCCAAAATATAAATAAATAGCAAAATAAAAGGTAATAGGAAATAAGGATATAATTCTTTTGTGAATGAGAAGGAACCAGTAGATGGGGTTGGGGGAGAAGAGGTTGAAAGAAGAATTACAATGCTTTATGGACATACACCTCAAGGAATGTGATCGTTAATCGTTATATATTGCAAACATGTACTAGTAAAAGAACCCCACAGGAATGCATTTGGAGGAGTCACATGTGAGACTTTTCCCATGAAGTGAGACTTGAGGGATATTTTTATTGCACATATTAGCACACACTCCCACATTGCACTGGCACTCGGCATACAGCCCCAACTGCATCCCACAGATGTGGCTCCTGCCCAAAGTCCTCCTCATCCCAGCTCCTGGCACCAGGACGATGCCCTGAAGGTAGCTCAGACTTGAACACTTCCAGCTGCTGCTCTGATCTCAGCCAGCTTGAGTGAGTCTATTATGCCCTATTGCTGCAATTAGAATCTGCACAAACTAAATTAGCGACAATGACAAACAGACCACTCTTCTGGCCTATGGATGGCCCTGAGGCCTGGGAGGCAGGCTGTGGTCCTCTCTCAGATGATTCTAGCTAAGCATTGAGGTTAAGACTGGACTGGCAGTGTTTCCCTCCGATGTTGGGGGATGGTGGAGAGCTGGATGCAGTTTGACTGACCATTGCTAATAAGGAACAGAGTGAAGTCCATCTCTAACCATCTTCCCGTGGCTGCTCTGTGCAAAGCAAATGCCACTGGGATGTGGGCCAGGCCATGAGGAGCCAACCCACCAGACTCAGCAGCCATGGTGTGTGGTGCCTGGCAAGGTGCCCTCTTCCCTGCCTGGCCTCAGTGCCCCAGGCTCCCTTGATGATTACATTAACTCAGTCTTCATGTGTCAGGGAAGGTTGGTTCCCATCCCTCCTCAGAGCTGGCCTCAAGCTCCTAGCTGAGAAGAAGGGGGAGATGGTGCAGGGCAGGAACCCTGGGCTCCATCCTTTGCTGACTTGAGGCTATATTCAGCCTTTGAAGAGGCCAAATAGATCCAAGATCACAGTGCACTGAGGAGAGATGACTAGTGGGTTAGTGATTCACAGAAAGTTGGAAAAAAAGCCTTTTGGGATCAGAACCTAGCAGACATTTTGCCTTTGTACATCACTGTCTATCTTGATCCTTTTCACTCTATCTACTTCTCTGTCTCCAGGACAGGTCTCACAACCTATAAAGGACTCCCCTCTGTCCTTCAAAACTACCTTTTGGACTTTGTCTACACATGTAATTTTTAAGAGTCCAGCACTGTAGCAAACCGGAATCAATTATCCCCTGTGGATGGCTCATTCATCTCTTAATCCTTTAGGTCTAAAGATGAGTATTTGCAGAATGGGTCTTTCACCACTGCTCATCATAAAACCACCATCATTTCCTACATTCTTTAAAAATAAGCATGAGGCTCTTCCAAGCCAACAAGTTAAGTGCCAAAGTGATGGGTGATATTACCAGGATGGTGAGTAAATGCAAATGCAAAGCTGTAGCAGAACTACTTCCCAGCCCTGATCATGCAGTGTTAGTCCTACAGAGGAGACCTTATGGCAAATGCTTCATGGTCAGACATTGTAGGACATACAGAGAAATGATGTACTCAAGAAGATCAAGTGGACATGAGACAGAGATAATCAAGTGTGGCATTCTCCACACTTGAGCTAATGGGGCCACTTGAAAAAGACTATAAAATTCATATTTTATTCGTTATATTTAAAATAATAGAAGACATTAAAGACAAATAGAAACTGTAACGGGACACCAAGGAATCATGAAATTAGGGCAGAGAGATTTGAACCACAAGCATGAAACCTTGAAATTAGCAAACTCCACAAAGCCACTGAAATTCACAATGTAAGTGTTGGGGTTGACAAAGACATACTTTAAGGAAGTCACCAGATGCAGTACAAATGAATAAAGTACTGAAAACCATGAGAAGTTAAAAGACAGGCAGACAGAAATGAAAATGACATATAGATACACAGAGACTTATCTGTGAAAATACTCATGTGCATGCCTATGTAAAGAATGTTTCTAAGGGAAAATAAGGCTGTGCCACTTCAAGAGCACTTTTTTTTTTGGCTGATAATTTTTCAGAATTGAAGGAAACGTTAATTTTCAAATTAATTTTTTTAAAAAAGCAAAGCAAAACCCATGATGAGCTTTCAAACAGATAATAAAAATTAACCCATTCTCAGAAAACATGATAGACATGGAGAATGACCAAGAAAAAAGAAAATCTAATATAGCTAGAGAGAAAGAAAAACAGTACACTTAAAGGAGATGAAAATTAAACTAATGAAGTCCAGGCACCATCAAGAAATGCCAAAGGACACAGGTGTCCTTCAAGGCACTGAGAAGAAATAATCATTAATTTAAAACAATTTAATGTAGTTAATACATTTTGTGGTCAAGCTATAATTCAAGAGCAAAGGTAAAACTGAGGTATTTTCAGAGAATTTTCCCATTCATGGGCATATCTGAAAGTAACACTAAGGTTATACACTAAGTGAGACTGAATACCACACAGAGACAAAAGACACTGAATCAGCAGAGTGGGTGAAGTGCAAAAAGCAATGCTGAACTTGCAGGTAAATACAAACAATCACTGATTTATCTGTAAGAAGCAAAATAGTAAAGATTTACAATGACCACTGGGATGATGTTAAATTAGTGCAAGGAAAATGGAAGACAGGAGAGGACTGTGCATTAAAGTATCCTAGGATCCTTATTTCGTGCTCTAGAGATGCTCTTCAACTTTGGAGTTTATAAAATCCTAGGTCAGTGTTGAATGTAAGAGTAAAGGTGAGGCATATTGTGTTCATGGGTTAACTACTCAACATAGCAACTGTCCTCAAATTGGTCCATGCATGAATGTAATCCCAATCTCAATTTCAGAGGGAATATTCTTGTAAATATAGACAAGCTGATTTTAAACCTTATAGGGACAGGCAAAATAAATTAGCATTGATAAAATAATTCTGAAAAATAGTAAAGTTGAAAGGGCCATATTACTTTTAGATTTACTATAAAGCATTAGTAAGCAAGACTACCTGATACTGGTGAAGGAATAGTAGGCCAGTGGGAGAGAAAGAAAGTCTAAAAGTGGATCCACACAAACACCTATGACCAATTGTTTTTTCAGTGCTAGAGAAGAAACCCAGGGCCTCATGCATGCCAGGAAATGACTCTAGCACTAACCTATCTCCTTCATCCAAGTTGGTTATTTTTTACAAAAGTACAAACTAATTTTGTGGAGAAAAGATACTCTTTTTAATCAATGATGCTGAAACAATTTGATACCTATACAAAAAGGAAAGCATGACCTTGTAAAAAAAAGACCTCAAAATGGATCATAGATCTAAATGTAAATGTAAAAGTATAACACCTTGAAAAAAAAGATAAAAATAAACTAAAAAATTAATACTTCTGTGTTGCAAATGGTTAAAAAGAATATACAAAATAAGCTAAAGAGTGGGAGAAAATATTTGCAGGTTTCATACCCATTAAAGAATTTATATTTAAAACATGAAGCCAAGTCAAACTGAACAATAAAAAGTGAATAACTCAATTTAAAAATGGGCAGATGACTTAAAGAAACAGTTCACCCTGAAGGACATTTGAATGACAAATGAGCACATGAGGAAATGTTTCACATCATAATCTTCTACTCATACAAAAATTTGAACACAATTATTTATAGCAGCTATAATGGCTACAAAGTGGTTAAAACCTAAGTGTCTCTCATGAGGTGAGTATGCATTGATAGGTTTGTGACCTATCAATGCAATGGAATCCTATTTTGATATAAAAGGGGGCTATTGACCAATACACACCATTTGGATGGATTTCAAAGGCTTATGCCACTCTCAAAACGTTCCATGCTATGTCTTCCTATTTACATATTATTCTCAGAATTGCAAAACTATAGTAAGGGAAGCAAAACAGAGCTAGGAGAGATTAGGGCTATGAAGGAATAGCAGGACTGAATTTTGGGAGTGATGAAACTATTGTCTATGCTGGTTATGGTGGTGATTACATGAATCTATAAATGTGTTAAAATGTATAGAATTGTAGATTATCTCTAATAAAATTTTACTGTATGTTACACTTTTAGAAGCATTTAAAATGTAACATAACTAATAATATGCAATTTCTAAACCAGTAGAAAGAAGGAAACAAAACCAAGGTAATAGGACACTAGAAGGAGGAACATCAGATATCAAATGACAATGACTTAAGGATGCTCCTACAGGCTCATGGCTACTTCTGCCAGAGAAGAGAGGGGCTTAGGCTTAGGGGCTTAGTGTCTTACTTTTTAAAAAGATGTATGTGTCAATCCAAGTGCCTATCAACAGATGACTAGGTAAGCAAAATATAATATATACATCAATAGTATATTATACAGCTATAAAGGAGTAAGTCCTGATATAGGTTACTGCATGGATAAATCTTGAAAACACAGTGCTATGTGAAGAGAGCCACACATGCAAAGGGACTAATATTGTATAATTCCAGTTACATATTAGGCAATTTTAGTTGCTCATATAAAGTATATACACAAAGAAGAAAAGTTTATCTTGGTTCATGGTTTTCAGAAGGTTCAGTCCATGGTTGGCTGGCTCAAGATGGAAATGGGGTGGTGGAAGAGCATGGCAGGAGCAAGATGTTCCTTTATAATGGCTGATGGCAGAGAAAGCCAGTAGGGCCAGTGCTCTCTGCTTAACAACTGTTCCTTGGGAAAACAATGAGACGTCTTTGAGAGCCAAGTTCTCATCTTTTCTTTGCCCTTCCCTGGGCTCCAGAGGGAGCAAATGAGTACATTGTAAGAGGGCAAAATGTAGTCTAAAGAATGATGGTTAAATGTATGACTGTCATAGAGCACCATGAAGCATCATGATCCACAAATCTCAACATGAACCACTTTGAGCCCTTTTTCTTCTGAGCCTCATTGTGGATACTGCTCACAAGTGTCCCCAGGTAGGTGGAGTTTGGTCACTGCTAAAATGTACAGGGAATCACAAGGGGAGGAGGAGGCAAGACACCAGCTAGAGCTCAGGGTTGGATAGCTACTCCATAGCACTATGTTGGCCCATGTACTTAAGGAGAAGCCAAACAACTAAAGCCAAGGAAACTTTCTGGTGTGCCCTACCCCCCAAATGTCTCTATCACATTTGTGAGACGCTCACTCCTTTCCCGTCCTCCTGAGGCAGAGGCAGGGGCTCACTCACCAATACTGGTCGAGATGTACTGGTAGGGCTCTGAGAGGAAGTGTGGCAGCGTGAGGACAAAGGCGCCTGTAGCCAGCAAGAGACCCCCGATGCCGATCAGTCTTGGTCGGTTGACCCGGCTGCCAAAGTAGCTAACAAAGATGATGAGGATAGCATTGCTGATCTGAAGAGAGAGCAGAGGGGTGCAGTGAGACTCAAGAGGATACCTGACCAGACCTTGCTCAAAAAGACTACAGTGGTGAGACGCTGTCTGGCGTTAGTGGGCCCAGCAGGCACCCGACCCTCGTCTCAGAAGCTGCATCATGGGCATATACTGCATTCTGAAATCTGAGCCTTGGCTTTCTCACTGTCGTCAGAAACCTGTCACCACCAGCCCAGGGAAGTAAGTATACATCTGGAGGCATGAAGGACTCTTAGGTTAAGTATCAACCATTTCCCCCAAATCTCTTAGGGAAAAATTCAAGGAATTCTCTAATTCTGAATGGCTTCTAGGGTTAGTACATTTTCCTTAATAAAACTCCTAAGTCTGATAAGATCTCAGTGAAAGGATCCAAGGGCTCTGAATAATAGCCAAACGGCACACACTATCTCATTTCACCACCCTACACTCTAACTTTGCAGGGGATGAATACCAAGTAACGTGCCCACGGCCATGAGGTCAGGAGGAATCTTACACTAGGGTCTCCGGACTTCAGAGCACCCAGGCTTCATTACAGTGGTCTGCTGCCTCTTAAGGAAGCAGGTTTCTTCCCCAACACTTGGGTTCTACCCTGCTTCTGCCTTTCTCTGGGCCTGTTCTCACTTGTGCAAAATGAGTGACGAGTACCATGGTACTCCTAAGTCCCGTCCCAGCTGGACACATCTGTTATTCTATGTTTCTGGGGCCAGAAGCGTCCTCTCTGGCCCTACCTCATTTGCCCTTTCCCTCTGCAACTTCATCTTTCTTCGTAGCACTTAACCATAATCTGGCCTATTAGAAGCTTCACCAATCTTTGTAAGTAAGTAACAATTACATTTGTCCTTAGGCTTTTGTCTAGCTGTGTGCCTTGTCTCCTCAGCACCTGGCACACAGTTCTGTAATATGTGTTGACTCAGTGAAGAAAAGTGGCACAAGCAGGCAATTTAGAAGAAGACACAGCTGTCCGGGAAGCCCTGCAGTATGGTGGAGGGACCTAGAAAAGTGTGCGAGGGATGCAAGGAATCTGCCAGTCACTTCTGCTCCAGCCCCTGCCAGAGGTTGTTCAGGGCATTCTGAAACCTGTGCCTGGAAAGAGAGCTTTACCCTTGTGCTTAAACTTCACTTCTTTCCTTCTTGGGTCCCCCTCATTTTCCACAAAGAGATGGATATGTCAGGGCGCCCAGCTGTGCTGATGGAGGCTGGCCTGAAAAGGCCTGTGGGAGAGGTGGTGGAGGACCCCAGGGAAGACAGGGAGCAAGGACTGCGGCTTCCTCACACATCTTCTGAGGCCCTTCTGGCACTTTGGGGGCTTGGGCATGCTTTTCTGGGGAAGTGGGCACTCTCCAGGTATTGGGACTGATCCTCTCAAACTTTTCCTCACAGCACAGTTCCTTTGGTGGGAAAAGAAATTCCTAGTAGAAAACACAGCCTGTAACTGCAGCTGTCCTGGCCAGAATAGGGGCACAGCCTCTCCCCTTACTCTCCCCTTACCCTCTCTGCATTCGAAGGCAGGCCAGCAGAAAGCTGACATCTGCTCCACAGAGTCCCAAGCTAGTGGCCAGCAGTGAGGACCTAGCCTCCTGGACTCCCAGCTGTCACGTTTGCTCCTCCCAGGCTGTCAGGAGAGCAAGAGGAGCTGCCTGTTTCCAGGGCCAAGAGCCCCTGGCCTCACTCATTCACCAGGCTTTTTGCTCCTGCCCTGCACCCAAAGTGACCTGCTTCCTCAGCCTGACTGGCCTGCGTCCCGCTCCTACCCACTGCGGGCTCCACAGCCTGGGTGGTCTCCCGTTCCCCAGAGCAGGTAGACATATATTCACACAAACAAATGTACATTTAGATACATAGTTACACATAAGAACTCCAATGCCAGACACACACACACACACACACACTGAACTGTTGGGTCAGAGGAACGAATTCTCTGATGGTATTTGCCTCAAATTGTGTCCACAGGCATGATCTCGAAAAGGTTAGATTCTTGAAAATTTATCTTGGGGAAGTGATTTAACAGTTATTTTCTTGTTGACTAAACCATAGCCCTGAGGATGTAGTATGTCTCTTATTTGCCTAATCAACTTTCTCTCTGAAATGGACTTGTAACATGTCTGTGCTAGTGACTCCTTGCCCCTGGACAATGTTTAATCATTCCTGGACTCCCACTCTTGCTCTAAGCATGGGACACTACGGCTGAAAAACTAAACCATGGGGAGTCATGGCTTTAGCTATTATTTGGGCTGAACCAGGAGACAGGGCACCTTACTTGCCAGGTATGATTTGCACTAGGAGAGGGACCTGGAACACTGGGACAGGAAGGATTAGGAGGCTATGTCTAGACTCAGCAGGAAAGAAGATGCCTGCGAGGTGATAAATGGTCACTGGCAAGGCCGCGGGATGGGGCTGTGGTGACACAAAAGTCAGAGATTCATTTCCTTGTCTGTCATGAGTGAAGACATGTGCCAGGGTCTTATCAAAGTCTGAGGCCAGTGTGAAGAGAGTGCATGGTATGTCTTGAGGCAGACAGCAGCCTGTGCCCTAGGTACACCCCCACCCCCTGCTCTGCTCCTCTCAGGCCTCTGGTCAGGGTGGTGCACAAGTGGGGACATGGCCCAGTACATGCTCTCACCTCATTCAGGCTTGAAATGAGGCCTGAGGAAGAACTGGAGAGCCCGAAGCGCTTCTCGATGGTGGTGAGGCTGCTCTTGAAGTAGGCGCTGTACAGCAGCTGGCAGAGCTGCAGGAGGCCGTGGCAGAGCACAAATACCTGAGGAAACAGAATGTGCTGTGAGGCCTCTGAACGGTAAGCCCTGGCCCCAATAAGTCTGCCATCCTGGGGCCTTCGTGTTCTCCTCTGTCACATATGAACATTTACTTTATAAGGTGGTTGGAGAGTGAAATGCCATCGCTCCTACACCACTGTTCACCCTGCTGGAGGTGGAAATGTTAGCCGCACCTATCTTTATTGCATCTCTTCACAGTCACCATAAATAGCCCAGTAAAGCTACAGGGAAAGAGATTCCCAGGGGACAGGCCTGACATCCGCCAATCACTCCTCACCAGTGGCAGGGGAAGCCTACCTGCCTGGGGGTAGAACTGGCACCCCTGTAACTCAATTCATACATTACACTGTCTTAATATCTTGTGATAAATCACCTCCTGTCATTTTTTCACCACAAAAAGGGAAATTGAGGTCCAGAACAGGAGAACTTGAGTCCCTCACATTACAACAGGCAGTTTTGGAGCTTAAGTGTCAGTCACTTGAGATGCTTGGACCCAGTTCCCTTCTTCTGGGCCCTCAGTTTCCCCAGTGGTAAAGTAACTGATGTAAATTAGTGGGTCAAATTGCCTGAATGGAGGAGGCAGAGCTATCTTCAGAAGAAAGTCTAGACCCAACCAAGGACCAGCTGAGTCAAAACTGGTGAGACTAGTCATTTATAAAAGTTCCCCCAGCAGAATCTGGTGGGCAAAATAAATTACAATCAGGCCGGAGATTTAGCTCAGTGGTTCTGGTGCCTGCCTAGCAAGCGCAAAATCCTGAGTTTGATCCCGGTAACCACATACAATGCTGGGCGTGGTGACTCACGCCCACCAGCAATTAATACCACATACCATAGTGCTGGGCATGGTGGCTCACGCCTGTAATCCCAGCACTCGGGAGGCAGAGACAGGAGGATTGCTGAGTTCCAGGCTTGCCTGGGTTACATAGTAAGCTCAGGGCCAGCCTGAACTACAAAGCGAGACCCTGTCTCAAAAAAAAAAAAAAGTTACAATCACTGGACTAGAGGACCCTAATATCTAGTGCACAGGGTAATACATGGAGCATTAGAAGTGAGAAGTAAAGCATAGAACTCTCCTAGTATATAGAAGCTGCTGGTGTAGGCAGAAGAGAGGACAGGAGAAGGCTTTTGGGAAAGCAATACATGATGATGATGATGATAATGATGATGAAGGTCATGGTGATGTGAACCTGATGGTCAAGGTGATGGTGGGGAAGGTGGTGGGGAAGGTGTTGGCAAAGTGATAGTGATGCTGAAGGTGAAGATAATGTTCATAGTGGTGAGGAAGGTGACGACAGTGAAGATGGTGGTGGAAGTGATGGAGGTGGTGGTAGTGATGGTGAAAGTGATGATGGGTTTGTCAGTATTTGCTTGTTTTTCATGGACACAGGACACCAAAGCACACCCAAGCCCAGATTCTCTTCTGAGTTAGGCCAGACTTGGAAAAGAGGCAGTTTAATCTCAAATGCTTTGATTTTCTTTCTCTGATCACCCCCTAAAGCCTAACTTCCCCAAAACTCTATAGTCCCCTTCTCTGGACACACTCAGGAGCAATCCCATTTGCCCATGAGATTACACATTATACCCAAATTCAGTTCCTCTTCTAGAACTTTACCCAGAGTTCCATGCTATGGGACCCCCCCCCATCATCTGCTGGCCATGACCTCCTGATTATTCTCAGACCCCTGCAACTAATCACTCCTTGAATGAGACTCACTGTTTTCCTTCACAGCCCTTTGATCTTCTTACTTCATTCCCTGTTACCTTGATTCAGTTTCCAAGTTAGAAACCCAGAGTTCTCCGAAATGCACCTCCCCAGCCCCCACTGTTACTCTATTGCCAGGTCCTATAATTTCTTTCTGGTTTCTCTCATATTTGACCTCTGTTCTCATCTCCAAGTTCTTACCATTTCTCCCCCAGATTACTGAGACTATCTCTCAAAGATCTTTTATTTTCCTGCTCCAAATGTGGCACCAACTACCCCAGAGAGAGATTTTTCAAAGGCTTACATGAACAGATCATACCCAAACCAATGTCTCTCACCAGTTCCCAATTCCTAGAAGACAAAATCCAACACCCTTGCGTGATATCCTTGATGCTGCAGATCTACACCCTGTCTGCCTGTCCCTTGATCGTATTCTGATGGGATAGATCACATTTTACAAGGATGGCCACAGCAATATCATCCATCCACATGCCCCTCATGCAGCATGAAAGTGACATTCCTTCAGGAGAAAAAAAATGTGTTCTTACCCTTTGAATATGGGCCAGTCTTAACTATTTGCTCCTAATGAGCAGAATGCCATGTAACTTCTGAGGTTCAGTCCTCATCATGGGAGACAAATGCCTGGCTCTTTCTCCCTTAGGGTCCTTGGAACTCAGACATCACATCACAAGGATAAAGTTTCAGCCCTTACCCAGGAACATCTGTCAGACATGTTACCGAATGAGTCCTCAGATGATTCCTGTCCCAGCCTTTGATGCCAAGTGAGCAGAAGTGAGCTACCCACCACTGGTTGTATCTGGCCAGACTAAAGACTTGCCAGAAAAACGCAAGGATGTCATTGTTTGCTTTTACATTTTTGTTTTTTCGCGGTACCAGGATTGAACTTATGACCCTGCGCTTGCAAGGCAGGTATGGTGCCACTGAGCTAAATTCCTGGTAAGGCTGCCACTGTTTGAAATACTACATTTTGGATTGCTTTGGCATAGAACACTGGAGGGCTGTGAGACTTGCAGCCATACACTTTGCCTTTCAAACACCATCAAGGTTATACTCTTCAAAGTTCCTAAGGTACATGCACTTTGTCCATGCTTTTGCTTACAGTCTACACAGGATTATCTCTCCCTTTGCTGTTTGGATTACTGCTCTGCTCTTCAGAAGCCCCTCTGTCCAGGCTGGAGTTCAGTTGTGTGTCTACAGTATGTTCAGAGTTACTTCTAAAATTCTGTCTCCTGTTGTTGACTTTTGCACAGAGGCATCCCAAAGGCCTGGCATATGTTGGTGGCGCAAGTAACATCTAGCAGAGGAGTGAGTGTTGTCATAAGGAGAGCTGGACATGAGTCCAGGCCAGGGCAGTGGGTGTGGGGGGAGGGAACAGATCAGGGGTTCTTAGAGAAGTTGCACTGTCACCAATTCCAAGCAGAGAAAGAGAAGGGACTGCATTTGGTGCCTGAGGACCAAAAAAGGGCAAATCCATGTTGGAAACAGGGCCTAAAAGAGGAGAAGTGTCCATCAACAGGAAGGATAGTGAGTTCACTTTTGGAGCACTTGAGTTTCTGAGTAAGCTTGGAAAAGACCAACTCTCGCCATCCAAATTAGTAATAAATTAACACGGAATGGTTAGTCATTACCTCCCAGCTGTCACATGAAAGGAAGATGGTAATGGGGGCAGAGAAACTCTCTCTCAGATCTTTTCTTGAAAGATTTGCTTTCACCATTTCCAGTAAGTACAGAGATTTCCAATCTTTTCCCCTGAACTACTAGATGAAAGAGTACCTTTGTACATCCCTGGCCCCTTGCAGACCCAGCCTCACCATCAGCTCTGGCCACTGCAGCTGTATGGAGCCTAGGTACCCCATAGGTGCCCTGGCAGAAACACTGATACAGATCTGAGCCTCCAGGTTCCACCTGATGCAGCAGATATTGTGGTTTCAGGGAGTAAAGAGGAGGAAAATCCCAAGAAAAGAGAAAGCAGCAGATGGTTCAACAGAGCTTTCTGGCCAGAGCTTCTCTGAGTTGTATCTGGCCTTGAATAAGGTTTTATATGGGTGGAATCACAGAAATTTGAATCTGGCCAGTCATACCCATCAAATACTGATGTATGGCCAGGAGGAGATGGAGCAATGGAAATCCAGCACAGTGTAAAAAGAACAGAAAACTCACCCTGGAAAACACAGGTTTAAGAGAGCATGGAACATAGTGCATGGTGGCACATGCCTGTAACTCCAGCTCTGGAGAGGCCAAGGCAGGAAGTTCACTGTGAGTTTGAGGCCATCCTAGGCTACATAGTGAGACCCTGTCTCAAAAACATAAACAATGCAAAATAGTGCAAGGAGATGGATTGGTTTGGTAGAAGCAAGGAAAGGTGTGTTAACGGGGTTGTGAAGCTCAAACCCATTATTATTATTTTTTTTTTTTGAGACATGGTCTCGCTTTGTAGTTCAGGCTGGCCCTGAGCTCACTATGTAGTTCAGGCAAGCCTTGAAATCAGCAATCCTCCTGTCTCTGCCTCCCGAGTGCTGGGATTACAGGCGTGAGCCACCACGCCCGGCCCAAACCCATTATTAAAGGAACACAGTGTTCTGGGTTTTCAAGGTTGGAGTTTTGGGGTCAAAGGGGCCTATGTTCAGGGCAAGACCTTCAGCCCTGAACTTGACCATGCTGAGCAACAATTTCCCTAACAGTAAAAAAGAGCTTGTCCTAACATCTGCAAGGAATGGCCAGAAAATGTAGTTATAGTGTCTGGCTCCCTGCCTGGCCCGCATGGAGAGAGATTCAGTAAATTAAGCAAGATGACACTTATTCTCCAGGAATTTAAATTCTGTTAGTGTTCCATTATCCTGTGGCATAATAAATCTAGAGTTTCCCATAGCATTCCCTAGAATTGCTCGAGATGCTCCAAGTCAGCAGGATTCCATGGAGACAAAGTTTGAAAAAAGTTCCATAGTACAACCATGAGTTGTAGTGTAAGTATTTACAATTCAGCACCCTGAGAAGTCATTCGGTAAAGACCTGCTTTGTTTGACCCAACTTTTTCTGTCCTATTTTAACCATGTAGCTTTATCACCATGACTACCATTTTCATTCCCAACCCTTCCGCCTCACCCTCTGGAGTAGCTGGTATTATAGGGATGTACCCCTGTGTCCAACACCATGCCATCAGTTTCTATTTCCTTGCACTTTCTTTAACTTGGAATTTACTGTTCCCCAAGACTGCATCATGCATTTCACCTTGCATTTATTGACTTTTACCCTCATCAGAATGTCGGCTTCTTGGGCAAAAATGGCAGATACTTTTTAGGGCACCAACCTAGTGCCTGAAGTAATTTCTGGTTCATGATTGGGGTTCAATCCTTGACAAGTGAGCAGCATGTACAGCATGTGTATGTAAAGTCCTCGGACTGCTAATCTATGTCCCAGCACATCCAATCTCCAAGAGAGCCACCTTGAGATTGGAGGTGGATCTTGGAGATCTGCCTTCCTTCCTACATAAACTTCCTCTTCAAAGCTGCTTCTTCCATGAGCCCCACCACCTTCATGGCACAGAACAACACTTGTCAGGCTCATGTTCCACTTATGTGGCTCAACTCTGAGCTGCTTTTGGACATTTCTAAACTCAAACCAAAAAGTTAAAGACTTGCATCTATGTATACAAGGACTTCCTGGTGTGGTAGGAAGACTCTATACTTTTAAAGCATATTATTTATATGGTATAATTTTCATCTGTCAAAAATCACCAAGCTTTTGGGCCGGAGATTTAGCTCAGTGGTTCCGGCGCATGCCTCACAAGCACAAGGTCTTGAGTTCAATCCTAGTAACCACATACAACAATGCTGGGTGTGGAGACTCACGCCCACCAGCAATCAATACCACATACCACAGTGCCAGGCGTGGTGGCTCACGCCTGTAATCCCAGCACTCGGGAGGCAGAGACAGGAGGATTGCTGAGTTCCAGGCTTGCCTGGGCTACATAGTGAGCTCAAGGCCAGCCTGAACTACAAAGTGAGACCCTGTCTCAAAAAAAAAAAAAAAATTAGCAAGCTTTTAAAGTCTATTCACTTTGTTATATGTAAGCTATACCTGAAGAAAGTCAGCTAAAGGAAAATTCCTTTGAAAAAAGATATGTAAACACAACAGTATTCAAAGTAATATTCTGAAGCTTTGAACAGAATTCTGTACATGGTTTTCTGTTTTGTTATGAGCATTGGCAATATCACTGGAATGAGTTTGTTTATACAGGAGTCTACTTTGAAAAGTTCAAACTGCGTGTAAATATCTAGATTTGTGTGCATGTGTGCTAATCTAAACACTAGGTTTACTCGAGGAACATGTGTGTGTGTTAAAATTAACTTGTCGATTGAGGTGCACTTGTAGAAGGAAGTGGGAAGATAAACATCACGCTGGAGAAGGTTGTTCTTGCAGGGTGGGGTGGGCAAGAGGCTCTCAGATGTCCAAACATGAAAGCTATGCTCACTGCCCCATTCTTTCTCCAGTGCTAAAAAACACAAAGACAGAGATCTGCCAGGAGAGAAGCAGAAAAACTGGAGGGCCATTAAGATCTTCTTTCTAATACAGAGCACACTTTTACTACCTTTGTTGAAGAGAGGTTAAAAATGACAAGATGCCATGTTAAGAGACAGAGTAGGGTCCCAGGCCCAAGCCAAGCTCCAATGATATAACATAAACATCAAGGACATTCAGAAGGCAAGAAGGAAAACACTTACAGCTCAAGATGAATGGGAAAGGGTCAAAGTACAGTCTAGGCATGATCTTTTTTTATCTACATGATCATGATTCTCTTTTCCAAACTAAACATTGGAGCTATGCTCTAACCAACATTAGATCATGAGGCATCACACCAAGGTTACAGGGACACTGGACAGAAGTTGTGAAATATGACTTCTTCTGTCCGTGGAGGGTTACTCCTGCTTAATGAATCTGCAGTCAGCCAATGCCAGTTTCATCCACACACACACCCAAGGAAGGCAAAACTCTAGGCAGCTCACCTTGTGGTCCTTGTGGTTCCTAGGATGGAACTTCACTAAAGTAACTCAGGAGTAGGAGATGAGGCTGACACACACAGCTGATGGCCTCCCGTTCGGAACAGATGCTTCTATCCCTAGATAGTAGCTGTCCACTTTCCCAAACAGGACTTACAAGGCAATCTAGGGACAGCTCTTCAAATGAAAGGAATGAAGGAGGGCAGGAAAGAAGCCAGGAAGAAAGGAAGAGAAATGAGCAGCAAAGAGAAAGTCTTCTCTCACTCCTGCAAGGATAGAGGAATTGCTCAGAGTATGCTGGGGCCACTCTGCAGGCCCCTGAATGAGGTCTCTGCTTTCGTTAGCTTTTCCCACCTCCAGAAGTCAACATGTGGGCTTGGAGGCCATCCTGCTTTTCCTCTCTCAGTCACAGCTCATGATTCCTAAACAAGCACAAGCACTCTGGTACAGGAACATCTTCCTCTCTTGGGAAAGGGCACTATAACAAACTTGCGACATGTTTTCAGTTTTTCTGTGTATTGCAGTCACCTGCCTCAAAATAATGTGTTTTTTTCTACAATTTCTTGCAGAGTGTTGCTATTATAGAAGAGGAGTTAGCTTAGTGAGATGTGCCTCTCTGTTTCTTCCTATTTCCTCAACTTTAATTAACTAAGTAATTAATTAACTTGGGTTTTTTAAGACAAGGTCTTACTATGAAATTTAGGCTCACCTTCAACTCACTATGTAGCCCAGGCTGGCCTTGAACTTGTAGTTATCCTCCTGCCTCAGTATCCCAAGTGCTGGGATTGTAGTCACTGGACTTGGCTTTCCCAGCTATAAATAGTTCTGTCAGTATTTATTATTATTGTTATTATAATAATATAATATTATTATATTAACAGCTTGTGTGGGAATTTAGCAGCTGTTTTTGCTAAAACCACAGACTGCGTGGGCATGGAGGTAGCTCCTTTGGTATCTTAAACTTTGGGTTAGACTCCTCTTGATTATTTAAGGTGAGTCCATCTAAAAACTAGTAACACAAAGTTGACAATGTGGGAAACAGGGAAAGGGAACATAGCTAGAACCTTTGCATTAAGTTCTAATCTCCTGTGGGTCGACAGCACATGGTGAAATAATTAATAATTAGGCAGAAATGAGGGTGAGAAGAGAAACTGAGCTTGGGCCTGATCCATGCTGCTCTGGTGGCAAAGACCCCAGACCCGAGCTCACCACACCTTTCATTCCATACATTCCAAAACACCCTGGGAGAGCAAGGCAGACACTGGCAATAGTCCTTGAGAAATTATGTAGGTCCTGGGGTAGTTCTGCCCTGGAACGTCACAGCATGTGGGGCACCTGAGTATCTGTTGCTACCAGAGATAAAGATAAGAGTTACGTTCCCAAGTCCATCTGCAGGCAGGAAAGCTCAGCCCAGTCATAGTCTGATTATTTCTCTCAGATAGGATTGCTCCTGACACGACGGACCTAAAAAGATGTAATCTCTCTTATCCCCCTTCAAAGACCAGAGACATCAAGATAAGGGTAACTAAGATATTGTCCAGATTCCAGGAGCCGTGAGTCTTGTAAGCAAATCACCCCACAATGAGTAATCCGCCCAAAATGGGAATGGAGTTGCCCACAGAAGGAATCTAACTTTCTAGATGTTCTTGGCTCCAGAAGGACCTCACAGATCCAGACCTGAGATAAGGATCAAGCAGACTACAGCTTCACCAAGGCTGCTTGTACATGCATGGTTCTAGCTCCCCATTTTTGTCCTTCCCTTACATAATCCTGAAGCTGTTGTTAGTACTCCATGTGTCTTCGTGGTAAACCCACACTGAATAGCATAAAGGATGGTAAAAAATATGGTGAGTGTTTAAATTACCCTAGAGGATTTGTTACACTTAGGGTTAGGTTAAATATTTATTACTCTGCAAGACACTTTGCCATTCATCTCCCTTAAAATACTCCTCCTTCTTTCTCCTTTCTGAAGCAGCTCTGGAAGCCCTCTTTCTTGAGTAGACACTCAAGAAAGTGATTAGTAGATACTCAAGCTGTGATTAAAAATTCAGAAAGAATGGAGTTATTAGAAAACAAGAGCTGGCAAAGCTGTGGTGAAAGAGGAACTCTCCTACATTGCTGGTGGGAATGTAAACTAGTACAACCATTATGGAAATCATGGAGATTTCTCAAAGAACTGAAATTAGAAATTCTATATATGACCCAGTTATCCCTGTTTTAGGTATCTTCCCCAAAGAGCTTAAGACATCATACCACAGTGAGATATGCATATCAATGTTTATAGCAGCACAACTTGTAATAGCTAAATCCTGAAAGCGGCCTGTATACCTGTTAACAGCCTACTAGATAAAGCAAATGCGGTATGTATACAGAATGAAATTCTACTTTTGGCTATAAGAAGGATGAATCTGAGACATTTGAAGGAAAATTGGTGCACCTGGAAAATATAATCTTGAGTGAAATTAAACAGACACATAGGCTTGAATATAGTATAATATTTCTCACCTGAGGAAAGCAAAGTACAAACAGAGATCAACAGAGAACAGATAAAAAGAGACAAAGGGATGGGTCTTGCAAATGGAAGGGTCCAAGAGACCAAGGGTGAAGGCTGAGGGAGAGCAGAAGGGGCAATAATTACACTAAAGATGTGCCATGTGTAGGAACCTAATAACTTCAATGAGTGTAAACATATGCCATAAACATGAGCTAAGAGTAATAATATTAATAAGACTAAAAACAGAGAAAGGAGAATTAGAGGAAGAGGGAGGGGGGAAGTGATAGGAAAGGGGACTTCTTAAAAAAGGAAGCAAGTTGTATTGTATGCATGTACTCACTTCCCAAGATGATTATAAGATGCAAAATGCTCGCACTATGTTTGAAAACATTTCAGGAAATGCTGCTGCTGATTACCATTCCACAAAAAGGCTTGTGAAAAACATTACGGTGTGTTCTCAACCACATTATTCACTGGCACCAAGCAACTTCTGGCTCTCCCCTAACAAAAGAGCTGGGGAAGATAAATGTCTTGAACTGATTGAGGACATTGATGACAGCACAAATAAAGACACTCCTGAAAGAGAGCTTCCAGAACTGCTTCAGGAAGTGCCAGACATGATGGCATGTGCATGTTCAAAGCTAGGAGGAATATTCTCAGGGGAGTTAATAGTGACATGTCCTTTACTGTAATAATTTTTAAATTGAAGACACACCATATGTTTGATCTCACCTTGTAAGTCCCTTTCTTGCTTTCCCACCATTTGCCTCACTCTGACTGGACCCTTGAGATGGTAGATGCCAAATCTGGTCTTCTGAGACACCCCAGAGTCAGTTCTCTGGTAGCAGTACCTCACATACTTGATGCAGACTTCTGAAGTGGCCACTGTGTCTCCAGCTAGAGAAATGTGGCTGGAGGGCATAATCAACTGTGGGCATCTGCCACTTACACTCTACTCCTTTTCTCAGTGTCTCCATTCTCAGCATAAATTCAGTCCTGGCTGGCAAGTCACCAGTGGGTGAGACCAGGGACGGGTCGGGGACAGGCTTAAGGGCACAAAGAAGCAAACTCAAAAGGGTGACACCTGGCTGTCTCTCAGTGTCACCAGAGATCCAATCACCTGAAGAGGTTGGAAGGGCTGACTTGGCTCCTCTAAAACCTAGGTGAGAGTCCTTCAGAGAGTTGGAGGACAGAGTGAGGCAAGGCAAAGACTTGGATGTGTCGTGGAACAGAAGCTGCCTTCAGCCAGTCCTCTCCTCATCCTCCAGTACCTTCTGCAGGGCGTGGTTCTGAATCTAAACCAAGGCAACACCTCAGCGGGAATGTCCCTTTCAAGATGTGATTCAGGAAATTAAATACATTCTCATGCAGGAAGAATGTCTGCACAAGATAAAGCCCAGGGAGTCAAAATAGACAGTCTAAGGTCAGAGTTAGTAGTATTCACAGTGGTGATTATAAAACTATCTTTAAGGGCCCGAGGGTTAGCTCAGTGGTTCCGGTGCCTGCCTCGCAAGCGCAAGGTCCTGAGTTCGATTCCCGATAACCACATATAATGCTGGGGCGTGGAGACACACCCACCAACAATCAACACCGCATATCACAATGCTGGATGTGGTGGCTCACGCCTGTAATCCCAGCACTCGGGAGGCAGAGACAGGAGGATTGCTGAGTTCGCAGGGGCTTGCCTGGGCACCATAGTGAGCTCAGGGCCAGCCTGAACTACAAAGCAAGACCCTGTCTCAAAAAGCAAAAAAAAAAAAAAAAAAAAAACTATCTTTAATATTATTAGTATTGTATGAACTAGCAAAGCCTTCGATAAAACACAGTCCTGTAGACCCCTGGAAGTATAAATATCAGAAAAATGGCAAAGAAAAACAGATTTGTAGCACATCATCTTTATTTCTTTAAAGAGGAGAAGCCAGTTGGAGAGCTGGGCCTAGAACCCTGTGGGAGAGGAGGGCAGCTGCAGGCTGAAGAGCCAGGGCCCTCATGCTCCCTCTCTGCCCAGCATTGGTTCACCCCTTCTTTCCAGTGTCCCCTTATCAACCTCTACTGTCCGTGGAGGGACCTTGCTATCTCACAGGGCTCCCTGATAAGACTGAGGAAAGCTGCCTGTGAGAACAACTTCCAGGAGGACACATGTGACTGGCTTCAGTGGAAAATAAAGAAAACCAGAGCAGATACAAGATGCTATGTCCTTTGAGAGGACTCTATGTCCACCTCTACACTGCTAGGGTTCTGGCCAAGGAATCTCTCTGAGCATGACATGCCCTAACTAAACACAGATTTTTGTTGTTGTTGTTGTTTTGAGAGAGGGTCTCCCTTTGTAGTTCAGGCTGGCCCTGAGCTCACTATGGAGCCCAGGCAAGCCTTGAACGCAGCAATCCTCCTGTTTCTGCCTCCTGAGTGCTGGGATTTCAGGCGTGAGCCACCACGCCCAGCATTGCGGGGTGTGGTATTGACTGCTGGTGGGTGTGAGTCACCATGCCCAGCATTGTATGTGGTTACCAGGGATCAAACTCAGGATTTTGCGCTTGCAAGGCAGGCACTAGAAGCACTGAACTAAATTCTGGCCCATTAAACACAGATTTTTTTTTTCTACCATTTAAAAAAAAAAAATCTAGCATACTCAATTTAGACAAAAATCTCACTTGAGGGTCACCATAAAATATATACTTAGAATGAACATTGGAATTGTGCTTTTGCATTTCTGTATTTTGCCTCATTATGAGCAAAATAAAATTTGGATAAGACAGGGCTCTGGGAATCCTCAAAACAACAAAGATCAGAGTTGGAGATTTAGCTCATCAGAACATGGTGCCTCCCTAGCAAGTGTAAGGTCCCTGGTTCAATCCCTGGTAACCACATACCACAGTGCCAGGCGTGGTGGCTCACGCCTGTAATCCCAGCGCTCAGGAGGCAGAGGCAGGAGAATTGTTGAGTTCAAGGCTTGCCTGAGCTACATAGTGAGCTCAGGGCCAGCCTGAACTACAGAGTGAGAGCCTATCTCAAAAACAAACAAACAAACAAACCCAAAGACCAGAACAATATGAAAATGAAATATGCAGATTTCCACTGCTGGATCATTGTTTGAAAACTAGCAGAATAAAAGAAAAGTAGACAAGTTTTCCAGCTAATAGTAGTAGGAATCTTGAAATGTCTTTTACTGTGGTTGTTTTGTGTTGGTTGGATTTTTCCTACTGGTGCCCATGTGAAGCTGAGTGGTGAAGTCAAACAGCTAGTGGGTGTGGCGAGGTTGGGGACAGGGTGAAAGAGCGAGGTGACTGAAGGCCTGAGCCCGGGGTGTGGGCTGTGGAAGGTGTAGATTGAAAAAGGAGAAGAAAAAGAGTTCTGGAAAGAAGAAAATGTTCTGGAAAGGATAAGACAGGAGCATATGCTACTAGATGAATTTACCAGATTAGCTAGAAATGTGCTCAGGGTTTCTTAGGAGAATAAACACTTTGAGACCAATTTTCCTTGACATTTATTAACATAAATAGGTACCTAAATTCTTCAGAAATTCTCAGAAAACCTTTCTTTTATGGAGAATATGTGTCATGTTATCTTTTAGGGGAGTTAGCCTGAGAGCAACTTATTAGACCGAAATGAGGAATCATTAGGGACACGGCTTTCAGACTATATGAATAAGGAAACTTTGCCATTTTATATCCTTCCTATTCTTTGTTCTAATAACATGTTGGGATGTCAGTATTTTTTTTTTCACATCCTGGAAGGGTTTGAAGATGAAGCCCTTCCCTTCCTGTCTTCAAGAAAAAGGAAGCCAGCTTTTAAGACAGAAAGTGAAGATTCAGGACAGTTTTAGAAGAGCTTAGGACCACCAGGTATGGCCCTTCATGCATACCTGTAATCCTAGCCCTTGGTAGGCTAATGCAGGAGGATCACCACAAATTCAAGGCCAGCCTGGGCTACATAGCGAGGTCAGAGCTAGGCTGAATTACAAAAGGAGACTCTATCTCAAAAAAAAAAAAGAGGAGGAGAAAAAGAGGAGGAGCCTGGGCCCTTAGGATATGACCTCAAGGAAGTTAGGCAGATGGACAGGGACCCCATGACTCCAGAAGCAGGCAGATGGCCACCAGGAAGCTTTGAGGTTACATTTATTCTCTTCACATAATCATACTGGTTATTACTTATTTTTGTCTTTTCTTTGTCAGGCTTGGTCACTCTGCATCTCCTACATCTGACTGACTGCCAGTAAATAACAAATAACTGATCAATATTTTTTGTTAATTACCCAGAACTCTCAGGGTAATTCTTTGTACTTATGGATGAGATGTGCGAAGCTGAGGAGAACATATAAAACTGTCTCCTGCCGCGGTTGGTAGGTGGCAGCGGCTGACAGATGCCGAGTCACACCATCATTTTGCTCCTCCATCACACCTGTCTTCTCTGAGGTCAGGGGGAGGGGCGCTGCTGAAGTTCTGTTCACCAAGGTCGCCAGTGCCTAACTGTCATATCCAGTATACTCTCGCTTTACCCAAGTCCTACAAACTTGGACATTCGCCATTTGTGGCAGGGCACACCTTTAATCTCTCAGAGGCAGGGGCAAGGGGCTTGTCATAAATTTGCAGCTAGCCAGTGTGAACTGCAGAGCTATAGCTTGTTTCGGCGTGGGCGGGGGGAGAAAGATGCTTGCCCTTGCGATGCGTAGTCCCCCTTGGGAACCCTGTGGGAGCCCTCTTCTGTCCTCGCGCTGGGTGCCCGCCGTTTCCAGGCTCTGTGCTTAGCCCCTTTGCCCTTCTCCCCTTTCCCGTGGTGTCCTGCTCATCAGCATGCGGAGAACCTTGAATGCTGAAGACTTCCCTCCTCAGACTGTCCATCTACCAAACTATGTTCCTCGCATTTCAACCCTTACTCCTTTCGTCCCACAGATATGTTCCCAGAATTGCCCGTTGCCCTACTCATCTCCTCTCCGTTTCATTTCTTGGCCTGGTGCTTCAACTCTAGACCAAGTCTCAGGCCTGCTGTGCTCTCTGCTTCTTCCCTGTCGTGTCGCCGGCAGTTCTCACCTCGCCCCACGTCCCCACTTCCTACCCACTTCCGGTGCCCACTCTCTCCTCCTTCCTATCCATTTCTTAAGTGTCAGAGAAATGTCTTCGGATAGTTTTTCACTGAGATTCGGCATTCACTCAGAAAATGTATCAACTGTAACAGTACAGCTTGAAATCTTTCATAAGCTAAGTACCTGAGATCAAAAAATAGAGCATTACTAATGTCCTAGAAACTCCCTAGGGCTCCTTCAAGTCACCACTTACTTTACTTCCCAGCTAATGCTTCTCCTAACTTCACAGAATACTTGTTGTATGCCCTTGTACTTTGTAGGAAAGAATCATAATGTATTTTAGCACGATCCTCTGAAAATGAAGATCAGAACCTGGTATGACCGCGAAAAATCATTCAGTGGATTTCTGTCACCTCAGACTAAAGCTCACACAGAGTATCCAGCTCGTTGTGCTTCCCCTCCAGCCCCCATTCACCTTCCATTTTCCCTGAGCCCCCATAATGGCTGCTATCAGGCCCCAAGCTGCGTACATTCAGTGCTTAGTAATAAGCAGGCAAAATGTATAGTTGAGGGGAAAATTCAGATAGTGGTTATAATGGCCACCTGTGTACGTTTTGGGCCTGGTGACAGTTCTGTCACAGCAGGTGGTGCACACCTGTCACCAGCAAGGAGAGGCAGGAAGTGACCAGAAGTGGGTACTCATGAATGAGGGAGTGGTAAGCTCCTCCATAAATAATCATGAGCAAGCAAATCACAGAGAAAGAAAAAAGGTCAGTGAAGGACCCTACTAGCTACCCAGGCACCCAGAGCCAAAACCGAATGAATTTAAAATTATCAAAAGGGGTTGTAAATGCGTTATAGAAATGGGTATTTTCCTTTTTGTTATATCCATTTATCTTGACCTAAAAATACTGGAGCCATGGGAAGTTACTCAGCAAACACCTGTAGGTTTTTTTCACTTTCTTTAGATTAATCAGGACCAGCTCACTCCCGCAGCCCCAGCAAAACCATCTCCACTTGCAGAACTGAAGCCCTGGACCCAGCTTCGACTAAAGCCTGACCATATTTGTTTTGGCAGATGAGACTAGAGGCTCAGACACTTGGTGAGGGAGGGTCTGGCTGTGGACTGGGCCTCCAGTGATGGAACCAAGGAAGCGCCATTGGGAGCGAGTCAGTGCCCTGACAGGAGGGAAAGAGCCTCACCCAGAGAAAACTCGGGCCTGGGACCTCTGTGTCCCCCACCCTGGTTCAGCCTCCACTGTCAGCAGCTCCGAAAAGACTGTATGGTAAGTCACAGCACATCCTACTCACTTAAAGGTGCAGTGGAAATCGGAGAATAGTTTCAAGGTTCATGGTCCCCTCCCCAAAGCAGACTCCTAAGAGCAGGGCCCCCCAGGAGAAGGCAGAGGGTGCACACAGAGAACAGGTTGGCCCAGGCCTGCTCACTGTCATCAGTGTCGGTCCTGACTGTTCAAATGTCAGAATCCCTGATGAGACAACAGCCTTCCAGTTATACACTTGCCACGCAGCCCACTCAGCTACCTTGACTTTGGATTTCTAGCCCCCAACATCTTGTAAAAGAACAAAGTTTGGTTGTTTTGAGCCACTCTGCTTGTGGCATTTTTCATGACAGCTCTAAGACATGAAGACCCTGGTGCGGGGCTTTGGTATGACAGCAAAAGTAATGGTATGAACTTTGCATAAGATTTGAAATTGATCCTTGACTTTGTCAAGTCCTACAAAGTAAGGTGACAGGCAAGTTGCAGTATTTCTTCTAAGCCTCAGTCTTCATGTGTACAGTGGCGATAACCATAGTGACTATAAGTTCTCAAGGATTATTTGGAAACTAATGCAACGTGTTTGTAAAGTGCTTGCCATTGGCTAAACACTCAACTTTTTGTTGTTGTTGTTGTTTTGTTTGTTTGTTTTGAGACAGGGTCTCACTTTGTAGTTCAGGCTGGCCCTGAGCTCACTATGGAGCCCAGGTAAGCCTGGAACTCAGCAATCCTCCTGTCTCTGCCTCCCAAGTGCTGGGATTACAGGTATGAGCCACCACGCCCCAGCACTGTGGTATGTGGTATTGATTGCTGGTGGGTGTGAGTCTCCACGCCCAGCAATTGTATGTGGTTACCGGGGATCAAACTCAGGACCTTGCGTTTGTGAGGCAGGCACTGGAACCACTGAGCTAACCCTCCAGCCCTAAACACTCAACTTTTGACAGCCAAAATGGCACCTCCTTCTGGTAACAGCACACACTTTGCAACTAGCTTTAGATCTTATCTAGGGATGTGCAGAGTGGGGGGAGTGGTGAATTATTGCTAATTCTGCCTGAAGCCAGATGGCACAATTGAGTTGATGTGATCAGCAAATATTTATTGGCTACCATTCTGGACCCAGTGCACTCCAAGAAAGACGAGGGCTAAACCCCTCTGGCAACAGCTTGTTAGGAAGATGAGGTACATACACCCAATAGTAGCAGCTACTCCAGGGGCAACCTGGAAAACACCAGAGATGTGATATGAGTGTAATGGTCTAGAGACGGTCTATGCAGTAAGGAGTTGGAGCTGGGAGTTTTCGGACAAGTAGAAGTGCAGAAAGAGGAGAGGAGAACAAGAGTGAAACCCAGACCTAGGAGACAAGATGAGGAGTAGAAAAACACAGGGCGACCCAGAGTCAGGACAAGTTCTGAGAAAGGTCTGGACACATGAGAAGAAATAAACCAAAGTCGTGAAAGAGGACTGGTGCCGGAGAGGAGCCACAGAAATCTGTCTCCATCTGACTATCACAGGAGGCTTCTGAGCAGGGATGGCACAGGCCTGACCTCTTCGGAGGTTGTAGCAGGGAGGAGAGCAGCTGTGCTAGAGGCAGGGAGTCATGGAGATTGTGACCACGGAGTACCGTGAGAAAGGAACTCAGGCAAGACAACAGCCTGGGGACTGAGGAGGTGGGTGGTGAGGAACGTCTGAGGACCAAGAGAAGGGAGGCGATGTCAGGGCAGTAAAGGGCTCAGCAGAGATGGCAAAGCAGGCTGTTGGTAGGAGGCACATGGAGAGCACAGGGCTGGGAGAGGGGCAGCCAGGGAGGCCCTGGGAGTGAGAAGCGGAGAGGTTGGCAGGGACACAGTCTGAATGTCTATTTCACAGAGAGAGCAGGTCAGTGATGGGAGCGTACAAGGAGGTGACAGAGTAGGGTGGGGTGGTGAGGACCAAGGAAAAAGGGTCAGCGGGAGGCCTGGGAGAAAAACCAGGCAAGACACATCCTGCCTGCAGAGGGCCACAAGGCCAGTTCTCTCCAGCTGGTGACAAGGTGGGCCACATACCTGAGGCAGAGGGTAAAGAATGTTGATGGCGGTGGTATCAGGAATGAACCTCTGGGTTCCAGTCAAGCCAGTAGGTGGGAAAGAATATCACTCTTGCCAACCATTCCACCTCACACTGTGGAAAATTTCTTCAGGACCGTATGGAGTCCAAGGGCCAACCCCAAATTAGAATGGAAGTCCTGTAGCTACCTTTGAGGTCTCAAAGTAAGGCCTCCTTTAGAGCTTTATACAAGGTTGGAGCTCCCTGCGCAAACCACAGCTATGGAAAAAGTCTTTATCTCTGCTACACTTTGTTTCTCCTCCATGGCCACACCTCCCTGTCAGACTCTACACATCTGCAAGTTCCCATTAGTGAGATGTAGGGCTTCCCTGGGAGAGAGCCTCTGGGATACCTCCTGACACAACATCACCTGCTAAGTGGGCAGAAGAACCAAGACAGAGGCCCTCTCACTTGAGAGATACTCTTGGCATATCTGAATGCTGACTACTGAGAGATTGAGGATCTGGAGCTTGTCAGGAGCCTATTAATTCCTGATGGCGCCTATGTGGTCCAAGTGGAGCTCTTAGCGCAGTCTTCAGATGGGCAGAAACCTGTGCACGGGGCGCTCCCTCTGGCTCTCTTCCAACAGGGACAACTCTCTTGCTGAGGCAGCTCCAGGAGAGCAGGTGGTCAGGCCAGCACAATGGGTCCCATGCAGCCTCTGTTTCTGCTGTGGCCTCACCTCTCTAACTTCCCCACTTAACTCCAACGTGTTTCCTCCTTCCTCTCCACACTGTCTACCTCCCTCCTCAGATGAGGAAGGAAGGGAAGAGAGAAACATCTGCGAGGTCTGGACACAGTAGGAGAGAGAAACTGAATGAGACATGAGAGAGAGGGACTGGAGTAATACAGCAAAGTGGCCAGATCCTTCCTCCGGAAAAGCTTCCTTGGGGCCTAGGCTGATCTGAGAGAGGAAAGGAAACTACTCCCTGCAGAGGTCAAGAGAGAGGTCAAGGAAAACATGCTCTCAGCTTCCCCATAGTTATATGATAGCCACTAGAACATATTTTGGCGCCCACCTCACTGGTCCTCACTCCCAGCTCCCACTACTGTGGCCCCAGAAAGCAGCAGAGGAGCAGACCACAGTGGTCTCCACTGTTGCAGGCAATGGCCATCCAGGGCCCCATAGGCTTCTTTAAGTCTACGCCTGAGAAATAAGATGAAGGGTAGATACACAGGGAAAAGCAAGTAATTTCCCAAATTCTCTGCTTACCTGTAACATTTATAACTTGAAACTATAAATACGAGCTCCAGTACTCCTGAACCTAGTGCCCCAAACCATACACCTGTCTGGGAGCACAAAGAGGTTGATATGGAGCCCAGCATAACACTGCCAGCCCTTGTGCCCTGAGAACCCATCTGTGGTACTCCTTGCCCAGAAGGCCCTGCCTCAGCGCCTTCCTGCTCTCCTGTCTCCTGGCAGGGAGGCCCCGGGGTCAGTGACTTTTGCCGGGGCCACAGCAGGAAGCTCTGCAAACCTTTGCCGGCAGGGCTAGCAGTCTTCCCCAAAGTTCCTCCTGTTGTTTATGGTTTCTATTTTAGAAGCTCATGCTCCCTGGCAACCATTTGAGTTGAACACCAATTACTTCCTGTCAATCGCTTTAATAAATACCTTGGCTCCAAGCATAGTACAGCACCTCGGTGACCTCTACATGTCAATCAGTGCCCTAAAAGAAGATGACCTGCGACTTCAGGTAAGTCAGATTTGCCTAGAGGCCTTGCTGGATCCTTTTGAGCTTTTCATTCAGTCAGCCTAGAATTGGGTCTAAGAATGTGCCTACACAAGAAATTCCTATGTGAGGCTGGTATCACTTTGTCTGGTGACCAGGCTTGGAGAATCACTGTTTCAGAGTCGAGCAAGTCTTCCTGCACTCTAGCCTAAATCCTTCCTTCCTGACAGCTCTTTCCTGGAGATAAGGCTCAGCCCATCTGTCCAATCCATTCTGTAAAGAGAGAACCTAAAAACTGAACTCTATCAGTGGGGTAAAACTGAGCCAACCTCTTCATTCTCTGTATTCCCCTTGGCCATCTGCCCATCCAGCATGGCTGGTCCTCCCATGGTGGGGGGCTGCCTGCTCTGTTGTGTGGTAGGCACTGCCACATGACTGGTCCATTTCCCAACTACTTTGGTTCACCAAGAGCTCTTGAAGGCAAGTGCAGGGGAATGTGGTTTCATCATCTGCACCTGGTTGGTTTTGGCTGGAATTTCTACCTTCAGGTTTCAAAACTCGCAAATGAAATCATCAATAAGCATCTTTAGATGGAGAAAGATTAGCTAAGCAAATATTTGACGCCTACAAAGCCACAGTCCTCAGTGCTGCAGACATGAGCTCACCAAACTTTCCAAAACCACCAGTCCATTCATGCCTGCAGCCCAGGGGCCCGTGACTTAGCAGTGGATCACAGGACACACACTGGCAAGCAACATAAGGAAGGGGCATCTGGACACTGGTGGTGTGCTAGTAGCTGGTCTCAGGGGCTATGGCAGAGCTGGCATAGAAGTAGAATGGAGTGACTCGAATGCCCCAGTCCTTGCAGAAACTCACCCAAAACATGCTGTCTCCCGTCAGCAGTTTCAGCAAGGCCCCCTTGCTGCCTTGGTTGGTGGCACCCACCATTGCTGGAGCTCTCTGCTTGCTGCTGCCACTTTCTGTCATGAATGTCACTGCCCTTTGACTCTATGACTTTGATTTCGATGTGTCCACTTGACTGGTGGAGTAGTCTCCACTTCACTGAACGCAAACCCAGATGTTGCTGTGAAGGAAGTCTGCGGATGTCATTCCGATGCACAATCACTAGACTTGGAGTAGGGAGGTCACCCTAGGTAATATGAGTGGGCTCAGTTCAGTCCATTGTAAGATCGGAAGAGCAGGGCTGAGGACTGAGAGAGGGAGGAAGAAAGGGAGACATGGAGAGAAGAGAGGAGAGAAAAAACCCTCTGTGGACAGCAGCTGGAGCCCATGTCTGTGAGTCCCAGCTTACTTGTTGTCATCCCCTACTGATTGCCTGCCCTATAGATTTTGGATTTGCTTTGCAGGCTCCCAGGCTTACGTAAGTTGAGTCTTTGTAATGTGTGTGTGTGTGTGTGTGTGTGTGTATCTTCCACTGGCTTTGATTGAACCTTGTGTTGATTAAAATAATGGTCTCCACAATGTCCCCAGAACCTTACATGGCAGAAGAGAAGTTTGCTGGTATGAAGAGGATTTTAAATTGTGAGACTGTGCAGGTTCATCTGGATCAGGGTTCCCGCCTGTGGACTGTTGGGAGTGGGCTGCACAGCAGAAAGCTGTGCAGCCAGCAAGTGGAGCTTCATCTGTATTTACAGCCACTCCCCCTTGCTCTACTCACCACCTGAGCTCCTCCCTCTCCCCTATCAGGCATGTCAGGTCAGCATCTGCTAGGAGGATGAGCCTTACTGAGTGCCCACACAGGGGTATACATGCAGGGGCTATATGTTGTGGATACCTCATGGGAATTCAATCCCAAAACCATCCATCCCCACCCCACCATTTGTGGAAAAATTGTGTTCCACAAAATCGGTCCCTGGTGCCACAAAATTTGGGGACCATTGGTTTAGGTGGGAACAATGTAATAACATTGGTAAAAGTGATTTTTTTAAAAAGGTGGGAAAAAGAAATGTCAAGATGCTAAACTGTCAACTCTGAGGAAGGAGGGAAGGACCCTTAGTCAAGGAAAAGGCAAGGCAACAAATTCTCCTCTAAAGCCTGTAGACAGAGTACAGTGCTTGTGACAGTCTGAAATTCAAGGACTTCTGACCTCCAGAACTAAGGAATAGTGAATTCCTGCTCTTTTAGGCCATTACATTTGGGATCATTTGTTATAGCTGTAATAAGAAAATAGGAATCCTGACTCAAAGATCTCTTTCTTGCACTTCACTGCCCTTATGCAGGATAAGTTAAATTCAGGAGAGGTTATGGATTTGGACTGGGTACCTGCTTTGGGCCCAACAGCTCCACAGCCAAATAACTAAGGTGTAACCCATTGGTTGGTTGATTGACTAAACTGTAAACAATTAAATTTCTTTCTATGTTTCACTTTCATTTTTATTTAAATGCTCTCTGATCACCTTGCTGGATATATTCTTAGAACCTGTTTTGGTTCTGGGAGCCACGTGATTTTCCAGTCATCTTTGTCTTGTTCTGCTTTGCTCACATAAACTCTACTTGACATAATTGGCCTAAGGAATTTTTCCTTTTAATGGGGGATCACGCCTCTTCTTTGGTATCTCCCTGTCTGTTCTCTTACTCTCCAGGCGAAGTCTTGATTGTCTTGTCTCTTCAGCCCTGTTCCTAGAATAACTCTTCCTTGGTTTTGAAGAAGGCCCTCTGCCAGACCACACGGTCCAAGGGAAGCCACCAGTTGGAGTATCCTGCTTTCCTGAGGGGCACGTGGCCCATCAGAGCCAATCAGAGCCCTGCCTGGGATTCCTGCAAATTGGCACTAAATGAATGCAAGTGGGCACCCTCTGGTTGCTGACCATGAATCAGCCATGGAGAACACAGTGTTTTAAAGTGGAAAACTATGACAGTGACATTCAGAGACAAGTATGGAGGGCACACAGAGCCCTGCTGGCACTCCAGCCCAACAGCCTAAATACTGCACACATTTTATTGCTAGGTTTCTTACCGGGAGTTCCTTGTACATTCTACTGTCAGCCCTTTGCCAGGCATCTCACAATCTGACATCCTTTGCCCTTTAACCCTTGATTGGTTATTAAAGTAGATGTCATCTTTCTCCAGCAAATGTTCTTCTGATATATCTTCCTCTATCCCCTGACTTTTAAACTTTCTGTGTCATATTATATGAGATATCTCTTTCAAAGACCACATAACTAGATTTTGTGCCCATTTAGCAAATCCACCTTGAGATACACTAGCTTTAAAATGGTGAGAATAATTAATTTGTATGTAATTTCTGATAAATCTAGATTTTATATCTATTTATTATATTGTGCTTTTGTTTGCTGTGAAGGATTTTCTTTTATTTATTTTTGCCTGCCCCTCCTCGCCAACCTTCTAATGTTCAATTGCTTCTTTTTATTATTGTTATTTCTGTATTCTCTCTTTTAGTTACTTCCACTGTGGAAGACATGCATTCAATGGCTTCTGTCTTAATGATCACTCATATAGTTTAAAAACTGTAATAAAACCCATATAACATAAAATTTAAGTTGCTCTGGCTTGTCTTGAACTTTTAATCCTTCTCCCTCTGTCTCATCAGTAGTTGGGATTGCAGGCATGTCCTGGTAAGTTAATTTTTATATATGGCAGAATGTTTATCTGCCATACAGATAGTATAAATGTTCTTCCTAATTCTAGGAAGAATTTGTTCATCTAGAGTTCCTGTTAGAGACAAAGTTCTTGCTATTCCTGAGGTGGTGGGCACTTCATCAAGAGCCCAGTTTTGTGAATGGGTCTCAGATTTAACTTCCTGTGTTACTTTCAAACCCACGTGTGAGGGTTAACTTTGATCATCAACCTGAAGCACGTCATGAGTGTGTCTATGTGGGTCATGCAAGCATAACCGGGGGACTGTATCTGCCTCCTTCCTCTTTGGCTTTTCCTGTGAGGTTGTCTCTGGGCAGCTGCAGAGTGAGCAACTTTATTCTGCCATGATGTTTTTGCCTGGGAGCCAACTGACCATAAACCTCAGAAAGCACACGCCAAAATAAACATTTCCTCCTTTAAGTTGCCTATGTCAAGAACTTTGTCCAGCAGCAGAAAACTGACCAATCAATCCACAGGGAGATTACTACAGCCCAGTCCTCATTAGGAATGTCTTTAAGGTGTCTTTACTGGTCTAATCACATCATGCACAGTTTCCCCTTACACCTGCTGCAAGATCAACTGGTGCTGTTATTATACTGGGATTTTAACTTTTGTGTAAGAATTTCTTTCATCTGAAGATTTGTTTTCTTTCTTGCAAACTCAGCTATGTATTTAAATACATAGATCTTTCATGCTGTTCTATTTTATGCAGCAACTCTAGGCATCTTCAGTAGGATGCATCCATATAAACGGACCTGTCACACTGATGGAAGCCAGGATTCACTATATCTCTTTATAGTTCATTATCCCCTATCTGACCACAGCAGCCTTTGGGAACAAGGGATCTTTTCTGGGTCATCATTGAATTCTGCATTCAGAGGTTCTACATGGGAATCAGGAAGGTGACTTGTTAGAACTAAGTCCATGATCCAGGTGTATTAAGCAGAATCCAGCTCTGACTGTATTGTGTTCTCCATAAAACTTGGTTCTTTCTCCATGCCTATTACATATTTTGTAACTATATTTATTTGGGCACCTACCCATTATCTGTCTTACTCTCAAGGACATAGCCCACTATGCTTTATTTAATATTGGATTTCTTGTGGTTGATAGTAGGTGATCAATAACAATAAATGAATGCTTAAATAAGCCTCAGGCAGACATCCCAACACCATTTTGGACCTTAGAGTTCAGAAATTCCTGCTGTTTAGAAGATCAGCAAAGTTCTGCCTTGCAAATAGTGAATGGTCTGTCAAGACTCGCCCAATGACTTGGAGAAAGCCCACCAAGGAAGGGACTCCACATCCTCCAGGTGGAAAGCCCCAGGAACAGGACCAGACTCTCATTCAGACTTTAGCAAGTCTTGTCTCAGCATCTGTCCTCACCACCTCACCTTGGGGCCCACTCTTCCTATAGGGCAAGGAGCCCATCTGATACACTACTTTCTCTAAGAAGTTTGGCCAACCCTTAGGGCTAGATTCCTAAGCTCTGAGCCACCCCCTGGGAATGGGCACCAGAGGAGCACAGAGGGTTTCCTGGACAGAACTGCCTTCCCAGAAAAGAAAATGTTCCACATTCCTGCCTCTCTTCAAGACTTCAAGTATTGTTCTCTGACTTTGCCTCCATCCCCTGGGAGCCGCAACACTCAAATGCAACAATAGATGTGAATGTGCAATGGGAACATGGTGAGATTCCAGTCAATCCCATCCTTCTGGCTGTGACTCCATTGCATCCTTGCTCCCACCCCAGGGTACCTGGAGCCCAGCACTTTCAACTTACCCTGCACAGCCTATGCTGCATGTACCTAGAAAAAGAGGCTGGTGTTACCCTGGACTTTAGGGTCTCTTAATTGTTAGGTTTTTTTCTAAGTTTAAATATAGAACACGTTTATTGTAGAAAAATGGAGAATACAGAAATCCACAAAGTGAAATAAAACAAAAAAATCTAAAACTTGGGCTGGAGGATTAGCTTAGAGGTTCCGGTGCCTGCCTTGCAAGTGCAAGGTCCTGAGTTCGATCCCCGGTAACCACATACAATGCTGGGCGTAGAGACTCACGCCCACCAGCAATCAATACCGCATACCACATACCATAGTGCCGGGCGTGGTGCCTCATGCCTGTAATCTCAGCACTCAGGAGGCAGAGGCAGGAGGATTGCTGAGTTCACGGCGGCTTGCCTGGGCTCCATAGTGAGCTCAGGGCCAGCCTGAACTACAAAGCAAGACCCTGTCTCAAAAAAAAAAAAAAAATCTAATCTAAAACTCAAAAAAAAAAAAACCCCACCCAAAATAAATAGAAAAGCTTATAAGATTATTGCACAGAGAAGGCCATTGCTGTTTAGGTCTTCTCTGCATGACTTTTAAGCTTGAATCACCTTTCTGTTTAATCATCCATTCTGCCTCCTTTTACTTAACATTAGAGAACAAAGTCTTCCACAAAGTTTCAACTATTCTCAATAGAACTTTAAAAAGCCTTTCACGGGGGCCGGAGGGTTAGCTCAGTGGTTCCAGAGCCTGCCTCACAAGCGCAAGGTCCTGAGTTCGATCCCTGGTAACCACATATAATGCTGGGTGTGGAGACACGCCCACCAACAATCAACACCGCATACCACAGTGCTGGACATGGTGGCTCACGCCTGTAATCCCAGCACTCGGGAGGCAGAGACAGGAGGATTGCTGAGTTCGCGGCGGCTTGCCTGGGCACCATAGTGAGCTCAGGGCCAGCCTGAACTACAAAGTGAGACCCTGTCTCAAAAGAAAAAAAAAAAAAAAAGCATTTCACGGATGGACATCTGCATGATTTGCTTATTGACTTTCCAATCAATTATACAGACAAGTTCTTTCCTCACTATAAGTCCCTGAGCAGATTCATGACATGGTCAAATATCATGAAGCTGACTGAGTTCCATCTTCATTGAAAAGTCAAGTGTTCCTAAACTATGTGGTTGCTTCCCATCCACACTGGGTCTCAATGCTCATGATCTGGGCTCACAGCTCTGGGTGAGGGAATGTGCAGCAAGACAGGAATGAAGACTGCCACTGCTAAACTTGGTTTGGAAAGCACACAATAAAGAAAAATGGATAGCTCTGCTCTGTTGATGGGATGAAACAACAATATAACAAGACTTTAGGCTCAGGTGTGAGGCCTGTGGTAAAGTATAAGAAGCAACTATGGAGAGAAAAATCTTGAGGCAGTATCTCTCAGGGAGCTTCTACTGCAAGTCCAACACTGTGGAATGTGGGAGTTCTCACAGATCTCCTCTCAATTTCTAGGGCTATAAGCTGAGGACAATATGTACCCCGCAGCATGTGAGGAAGCCTTAGATTGTGTTTCTGACAGGACCTACTTGTGCTCATACTATCACTTACCTAATATCTTCACACACAGTAGGTGCTCCCAAGCAAAACCTCAAATGAATTCCATAAATACTCATATACTCTCTGTGTTTTACTATACATATGGGTCTTAAGAAAATATATCCATTTCTGTGAGGAAAGCTCAGAAAAACCATAACTTTTTCTAAGAATCTGTTTGCACAGCAAATGGGAATTAAAAAATATTTGTGATTTAAAAGCAACAAAAAGTGTCATGACTAATGCTTATCCCCAGCCCTTGTACATTTTACATTTTCACATTAAACTTTCATATGGATTCAGCAGGCCCACAAATTCTCCTGAAGAAGGAGGCTTGAGGGAGGAAGGGAAGATTTCAGCTGTGTGAGAAGACAGAGAGCAGAGGCAGTTTGAAAATGAAGGGGAATACCACCAAGCCTTGTGGCTTCACTTTTTCATTCACACCAACAGACAACACTGATCCTTCAGTCACTTGGCTTCACCAGTCTGGGAAGTGTGCAGTGTGTGGGGAGCAGTCCAAGACCACAGGCTGGGACCTACAAGGCACATCCAGAGAAGCACTAGGCCAGACACCCTGTGAGGGGTCCCTGTTGGTCCTCTGAGAGCAATGATAGTCAACAAGAGGGCCCAGTCAACTTCTTCTGTACTTTCTCCAGGGAACTGTTATATAGCTAGAGGCTGGAAGATGGACTTGATGACCTGTCTGGGGCTTCTCTGGGAATGTAAGACACACTCGATGAAAGCTTCCAAAGTTGGGAAGAAGCAAGAGCTAGAGTGTGAGAACAGAGGGATGGGGGAGCGAGAAGAAAGAGTGTGACAGATGAGGGGTGACCAGTACCTTATAGCCCATGAGGGCATCACAAACTCTCAGGGTCTGTTAGGGCAAAGGGTCCTGTCATGGGAGGTTCTATGTTGGTTCCAGCATCCCTGGTTCACTTTTTCGGTTGCCAAGAAGCCTGAGGCTCCCACATGAGTAGTGACCAAGCTCAAAATGGGTAGAAAAAAACTCATGGTTCCATTTTCTAGGTCCGTCTGTGGTCCCTGGGAGCTCTGGGACTAGAGACAGGGACATCAGAGGATTCCCGCATCTTTCAGCAGGTGAACTTGTTAGTCAGAATCAATTCTGAAATTTAGTAATACAGAAACCAGAAAGAACCTCTTTCTCATCACTTGTATAGATTCGGTATAATAAGTAGTTTCAAAATACCCTAAAAACCATGACCAAAAATGAAGGTAGGCTGCTGGAGAGGACTTCTACAAACTTCTACAAAACTTCTGCAAACAAGAGGCGCCCCTGGGGCTTGTCACTGTACAAGAGTCCGGCCTCAGGCCTTCCCGTTCCCTGCACTGCGGTCTCTGGAAGTCTCCCATTTTTTCCTCCCACTGTCTTTGGTTTCAGTTTCATTCCTAGACACATTTCTTATGCTTCTCATGCCCCACTGTCAGAGGATGCAAGTTTGTTCTTATACGATGTCATAGCAAGGCAGGCAATAAGGCGACGAACTCATTCTAATTTGCCCAGAATGCTTTAGTTTTAAAGTTCAAAGTCCTGTGTTTTTGAAACCCTCTTAGTCCTGGGGAAACAGACAGCTATTCATCCCAGGAGGTAGGAATATTAAGCAACTGTTCCTTGGAAACATTGGAGCCAGGTACAAACAGCAACACTTAATGGAGGAGTCAGCTGTGGACACTCAGTGTACGCTTACTAGGTGAGTGCAGCCGGGCTCTGGTACCTGCACACAGCAACTGTCTGCTTCTCCTCACCTCCACTGAGAAGTAGAGTCAACGATGACGGGAAGCTCAAATAGGCCTGAGGCATGAGAGAGAGCACCTTATAAACAAATTTAAGAAAGTGACCGAATTAATCTCATCCAGGGATCAGTTTAACCCATCCTGGCAGCCAAAGAGGAAGCTGCCTGTTCTCTCCACCACTACCCTTCTCCCCAGAGCCCGTAGGGGCCTCACTGTATTCTAGCCTCCTCCTCTCTGGGGTGTCCCACAGAACTCGGCCCAAGAGACTTCTGACATCCACACCCCACACACCTGTCCTACTTAGACTCTAGGTACCGTTTCCTCTGCGCCTGACAAGCTGGCTGGGTGAGCTAACCAGACAAACTAGTTCTGACTTGGGATCTGCCTCTGGCATCTCCTAAAGTTGGAACACTCCACCTGGGAGTCCACATTTGGAACATAAATTAAACATGGAACAGCTTTCTGGAGCCTCAAGGTTACCCTAAGGTTTGGGAGGAAAGGCAACCTATTTTGGAAATAGATGATAGTGGAGGAAAATAAAAAATACACCTGGTTTTCAGACAAAATATGGAAATAAATCAGAGAAATGTAATACTCAGGGGAGTCGGGCCACATCCCCAAATACCTCCTCTTGCCCTCAGTGCAAAAACCTGTTCCCTCCCTGCTAAAATTCTGGGCCTCAGGGTAGGGCATCTGGCAAACGGTGGCCAGTGTTTCCCTTTGGGTAACACTTACATCCCAAGGCCTGGGGAGTTCCAGGGCAGCACTTCTCGGTGGAGAGCTGGAGAGGTGAAGTCTTCAGAACATGAATGGGCATTACTGATGCCTGAGTCAACAGCAAGAAGCTCGCCATCAGGGCTGGGTTATGCCAGGACCCAGATGCACACTGAATCTCCAGGGAATGGGTTGTCAAATTTCTGAAGATAGTGGTTGCAACCAGACTGAGTGTCCCAAAGGTCACCAGTCCCAAGGCTGCTGCTCCTGGCTGCCCTCTCAGGCTGTGCCCAGCCTCCCTGTGTGCCTCCTGATCCTTTCCACCTAGTAGGGAAAGAGGCAGGAAGACAGGCTTGGGAAGAAGCTGCTCTCTGAATAGTACCATCCCATCCTTCAACCCCACAGTGTAGAGCCTGGTTTCACTCATCACTCCAGAGCAAATTTAATCCACCCCAAGCAGTAAGACATGCCCAGAGAATCGAGGTCTTCTACACTGAGAGAGGTAGGGATTGATCAAAGACAACCCCACTGCTTTGCCAGGTTTCATAACAGGTCTCCCAGCAAAGCTGAGACCCAACTGGCTCTGCTCCAAGTCTCATCTCAATCAGCAACTCAGCAGCATGAGATGAGAATCTAAAAAAGGAGAAAGAAACTCCAAGAGCACTGAGCCTGGCCAGATGGTCATGGCTAAGAGAACTCAGGGCTGGAGTGCAGTCTGAGCTCATGGGGAAAGGGAGGCAAGGAGGGAGATGGCTTGGGTGGGAATTCCTGCTTTACCAGTTAGGAAATGTGGCTTTGAATAAGCCTCGGTTTCCTCACTGTGACACAGAAATGCTGATACCTCTTTTGCTGGCCTGTTGTAAAGATCAGAAAAATTTTAGAAAGTTAGACATAAAGATCAAGTTCAAGCAAAAAGGCATATGACCCAGCTAAGACCAGGAGAAATACTGAAGCACATAAATACATAAGATGACATCCCTTTTCCAAAAGTGAGCCTTAAATCAGCCCTAAAATCTAAAAAACCAAAGCAGAAGGGAAACCCCTTCTTAACTTCAGCCTCCTTCGCAGGCATAATGGTATCAGCAGACAGCTACACACAGATCAGTGAAACTGAATAGGAAACCAGCAATGGACCAGCACAAGGACAGCCAGCTGATTTTTGTTTTTTGTTTTCTTTTATTTGAGACAGGGTCTTGCTTTGTAGTTCAGGCTGGCCCTGAGCTCACTATGTAGCCCAGGCAAGCCTCAAACTCACAGCAATCCTCCTGTCTCTGCCTTCCAAGTGCAAGCATAAGCCACCGTGCTCAGCACTGTGCTATGTGGTTACTGGGGATCAATCCAGGGACCCTGCGCTTGCTAGGCAGGCGCCGGAATTACTGAGCTAAATCTCTGGCCCATCCAGCTGATTTTTGATGAAGGTACAAAGGCAATTTAATATGGGAAGGTCCATCTTTTCATAAAATGGTGTAGGAACAATTGGACAGTGATAGGCAAAATAAAGTTCAACCTAAAACGCACACTGATACAAAAGTTCAACAGGATAGATTTAAATGTAGGATGAGAAAAAATGTTTTTATTCAAGCAAAATAAAAGATAGATAATGGGAATAGAGATCTTCTCAAATAGGACAGAGATCAAGAGATAGAGGGAGGGAGAGGCAGGGGAAAGAAAGAATGAAGAAAGGAATTAAGATGTCTTATGTACATGTACCAACTGCACACAAGGAATGTAAATGTTAAGTAGTAAAAACACATATTAATAAAAAATAGAAAACTTAGAAGATATAGGAGAAAGCATTCAGTAACTAAGGTATGGTGGAGAGTTCTTAGATATGACACCATAAGCAGGATCTAGGAAATTAAAAGACAGGTAAAATAGAATTCATCAATTAAATATTTTCTCTGTAAAGTGCTTTGTTGAGAGTCTAAAAAGTAAGCTAAGGATCAAAAGAAAATATTTGCATATTATGTATCCAACAAAGGGGCTTATATCTAAACTATGTAAATAATTCTCAGAACTCAACAGTAAAAAAAAATCGAATTAAACATTTACTAAATAGGGCATTTCAATGGAGAGGAGACACAGTGGCTAATAAACAAATGAAAAGATTTTCCATATCACCAGCTTTTAGGGAAATGAAATGAGCATGAGAAGATGTCATTATACATCTGCCAGAAGGGTTTAAAAAAGTAGGGGCAACATCAGTGCTGACAAAGTCACTGAGTTGAGCAAATGTCAGGTCATATGGCCGTGATGGAAAACAGTTTGACAGCTTCTTAAAAAAAAAAACAAAACAAAACTCAACATGCAACTACCATACGACCCAACATAGTCCTGGACATTTATCCCTGAGAAACGAAACTTACACACACCTCAAAACCCTGTATACAACTGTCCAAAGCAGACTTACTTGTAATAGCCCCAAAATGGAAATGAACCATGTGTCCATCAAGAACTGAACATTTAGACAAATGATGATATATTCACACCACAGAATATGAAGCCACAGTAAGAAGGAAAAGAGTGGTTGACACATGCAGCAGCGCAGACAGATCTCAGGGACACATTGCTGAACATAGAAAGCAAATATCAAGGGGCTGTCACATATTGTATATTATTGAAGTAACAAAACAACAAGTGGAGCCTAGATTAGTAGTTTCCAGGGGATACAGATGGTAGACAGGAGAATGAATGTGAATATAGATCGGGTTAGCACAGGCCAAGTCTGGAGTGGTGTTAGTAAGTCTATGCCTGTGATAAGATGTATAGAACTGTACCTACATTTGATACCAGCATCAGTTTCCTGTTTTCAATTATACAGTGCAATTACTATAGTTATGCAATGTGCAGCCACTGGAGAAACTGGGTGAAGGAAACACAGGGCCTCTAAATATTTTTTATTTTTCTTTTCTTCAGTTTTAAAATATTATTTTAGATAATTAGTGAATGTGTGTAGCGCATAATGTTTGTGTTCTTTGTGTGCATTTCGTTCATGTACACAACATACCTTAATTCCCATTTTCATCCTTTCCTCCCTCTTCCCCTTCCACCCACTCTTTGACTCCCTTTCTTTTTTGGTACATATCTTCATACATAATATTTACATTCCATCTAAATAATATTTTTGGTATGAATCTAGAATAGTTCCAAACTCATTTTTTTTTAAATGAAAAATAAGTCAAGGGTTTTTGCACTGACTTTCTCTGGTGGTCCTTCATGAGGGAGTTGTGGAGCGCAGTCTAAACAGCCACCTGTGTGCATGCTGTGGGATGAAGCCCGCAGAGTACAAACCCAGCTCTTTGTCAGTAACATTCCTCAACAGAAGCAGAGGGTGGAGCGGCCAAGCGCACACTGGCGACTTTTGCAGGGTAATAACAAGAGTCAAGTGGAGAACACGGGCTTGCACAGGGTTCACCGAGGCCTCGCTCAGTCCAGTACCACTTTGCCTTGCTCTCAAGGAGCAAGGAGTCCCATGCGGGTCCTTGCCTCCACAGACCGGAAGAAGGCTCTGGTAAGGGGTGGGGGAGTCATAACCACAGGTGGGATAAAGCCACGCATGAAGGAAGGAGAGGGAACGAGAAGGAACTGGGGACAGGAGACCCACTCCTTTCCCCTGCATGCTCTGTGACTCACGAAATCGCAGAGCAAAAGGAGAGGAGCAGCCACATTCTAACACCCCACTGGAATGGAAAAATGATGGCCACTGTCACAGGGGAGCAGGAAGAGATGGAATGAGCTGTCCACGTGGTGGAACATAAGTTGCTCTTCCATTTGCTCTGGTCAGTATCACTAGGAGAGAAAATAAGAGCTAAGAAGCGTTTTGAGCATCAATCCAGAAGGAGAAAGCCCAAGTAACCTGTGACAATGCCCAGCACCCCCCCACACTCTCTTCACCCTCCCTACAAGCAGCACAAGGCCAGACTCTCAGGAGTCTGATGCCTGAGAAGAGCCCAGGGTCACTAATGTTAGAGGTACCCTGCCCCTGGAGAGAAGTGGGGTTGTCTAACTCATAGTCAGAGAAGGAGTGTTGTGGGGCAGGGGATTCTACTGAGGTGTTTTCCTGGGCATGAATCAGGTTGTTGGGATGCAGGGCTTTGTTCTGAAAATCAAGACGTTGAGCCCCTGAGGCCTCCCCATGGCCTCAGAGGTTACAGACACAGGCCAGGACAAAACACTTCCTCTGTGTTTGGCACACCCAGGTCAGAGGTCCGCAGGGCTACTCAGGCCAAGCTGTGCACTTCACCTTTCCTTTCTTCCCACTGCTCTTGCCCCACCCTGCAGCCCCCTGGGATGCCTCCCTACACTCGAATATACGTATATTATTTCACTGCATGGGAGTCTTACATGTGTAATTTCCTGAAGTTTGGCAGCAGTTAGTGACCACTGCTGCTGTAAGATAACCTCAATTTGGCCCAAAAGAAAGTTTCATTTTAGAGAAAAACAGATCTCAGTGAGGCTGCCAGGATAAGTTAGCTGCAAAGGCTCCCTCCTACCAATGCCCCCTGTAGCACGGACTGGACCTGTTTTTAATTTACGGTTCTGGGCGCTGAACTGCTCTCTCTGACAGTGAGTGTCTGAGCAAGTCCTGTGCTTCCTACAGTCTCTGCAAGCCAGACGCCACAGAAATTGTCTCTAAATCAAATGCAGTGCTATTTACTCCTGTTGGAGGAGGCCCCAGAGTTCACCCTGAGAAGCTGGGGCATAGCTCAATAGTAGAGAGCACACCTCTCCCATATGAGGCCCTGGGCTCAATCCCCACCACCATTAAAAAAAAAAGTCACCCTGAGGTGGCCAAGCTCTTTCGATGAGAGTTCTAGAATGAAAGTGACAAGCCTGTTAGTAATCGAAGCATCCAAACTGCAGCTATTGCGACTTCCCTGAGTCATAGCCAGGATATGTGTCATCAGGGCCAGGAGACAGCTTCGACTCCTGGAAGTAGGTTCATCTGTGGCATCTCTACCTGCTAACCCAGAGTTGAGAAGCAAGGTGATTACAGCAGGGCCTGGTTGCACACTATACGAATCTAGAGTGTCTCATGTCTGATTTCTTTGCACGTCAACTTTCCTTAGCTGTGTGTTCACACACAAGGACCAGCCTTACAAAGCTTTGTGTCTCTTGTCATTAATAAGCACAGAAATATTCACCTGATAGAGCTGCAAAGAGAACAACACGTGGGCACACTATTTCCATTACTTCTGGGGCATTCATATAACTCAATTATTACTACTACTATTACTACTCAATTACTACTACTACTACTATTACTATTGGCATTATCAGTATTACTAGCCACAGATTTTCTTAACAAATAACTATGCATCATAGAATTAGTGAAGTGCTAATTCCTAAAGGATGTTTGGATATGTAGTAGTATTTGTTGAATCAAAAAGCAATCTCAGATTGGTACCAACTACGGGCAGCTCAAGATCACTTGCCAAGCCTCTTTCCCGTACTGCATACGATCCTTACTGAAGGGCACAAGGTCAGAGTTGTTCCTATTCCGGGGTTTCTCAGGTCAGGACTTGAGACTGAGGAGAGGCAAGTGCTGTCTCTTTGTGTGGCTCCAGGAATAAGGGTCTGGGACGGCACATGATCCAAGTCCTCTGCCTTTATCTCCTTCTAAATCATGCGGAGTATGAGTCGTTGCAGAAACATCCACAGAGCCAATTGGTTAATCTGTCCTGGCAACAAGAAGCCTGGAAAATGACAAGTCTCAGTTTGGGTGTCCCCAACTCCCAAGCATGTCACAAGACACATGCAGCCCAGTCCCTGCTAGAAAGGTGCAGAATAGTCACCCAGCCTCCCACTGGGAGGAGAAATATTCAGATAGCCATTACTACCCCGGAAGAGAAAGTCTTAACTGAGTTTTATTAACAGGAATGCAGATTCCAGACTTGCCTAAAGATAGCCAAGCATGCCTGGTTTCGGGCACATAAGTGAAGCAAGCTGAAGTCTCCAAAACTATTCTTAGAATTGCTGTGGATCAATGGAGGTGATGATTAAGAGGATCTGGTTTTCCAGAGTCCAGAAAAACTCTTAACTGATGTGAGTACTGAACTCCGTCAGGAAGCCAATTGGCCTGGGCCCAGGCCTCAGGCACGAACCATAGACATGTAGGAAGTTTTATTTTTATAGCTATTCAAAGAAAGTACTGCCATAAACCCATTTATTTTAGGGGCTCAAGGTGGGTCTAAATGGGTCATTCTTAGTCGGTCTTTACCCTCTGTGTCAGGAATCTGCTCTGGGGCAATTGCTTCTCCTGCCATTCTTGGGGAAGAGGGAGGGAGACGCTGTCCTCCACCTGGCCCTGCCACAGTCCCATTGGTTTCAGACCATCCCCTCTGCCCATCCCTTCCTTCTATTTCCTGATTTTAATCTGTCAAAATTGCCACAATTCTTGGTCAAAATGTCTCCAAACTGGTGATGTTTCACCTTTCTAACTGGTGCCACACATTGCTCCTTTCTAAGCCTGGCCAAAGGTGAGGAGCTCTGTATAGTATTTTAAATTATCTTGGAGGTTCTGTGTTATCTATATTCAACCGTGAAACCAACTCAGCCTTATTTATCATGGTGTAGGAAAAGATTAGAAGCAGAAACAGGTAACTCCAGTTCCACTGATAACAACAGGAGTTTGTGTGCCGATGGGACCCAGTCTGACTTCAGATGTCTTTCTGTGAGACACATGTAAGCAGCCCACCAAAAACCTCTCTCTCCTTGTGTGGCCTAGGTTCCCATATGTGCACCACTGAGGCTCTCCCCAGTCCCATCTGATGGTAAAAATGTGGGAGTTGGTCTCTGCACCATGACCCGTGGCCAGACAAGGCACTCTGTAGGGGTGGGTGCCTGTGGACTCCCATTTCCTCCCTGCATAGCTTTGTACAGGTTCCCTTAAAATAGCCTGAGTGTGGGATCCACCACTTCAGGTCCTCCAGGACAAGTAAGAAAGGGAACACATGGTAACCTCAGAAGGAGGTGTTCTTCCTCCTAATAGCTGCCCATACCCCATCTTTTCCTTACTGTCCCCCCTTAATTGTCTGACCAGAAGCACCTACTTTGACTTTTTTTTTTTTTTTTGAGACAGGGTCTAGCTTTGTAGTTCAGGCTGGCCCTGAGCTCACTATGTAGTCCAGGCAAAACTCAAACTCAGCAATCCTCCTGTCTCTGCCTCCCGAGTTCTGGGATTACAGGCATGAACCACCACGCCCGGCCCTACTTTGACATTTTGAGGGGACGTAAGGACTGCTGTTTTCCTGGAGCCACTAGCAGACCAGGAGAATGGACCCCCTTAAGGGGCTGCCAGCCTCGGGAAGCACCGAGGGGAGGTCTGGTTTGCGGGGGGAGGGGGCTCGATTTTGCAAGGAAACAGAGCTGGAGCACGATCAAAGCCTGAGGAAGGTCAGACATCGCTTCTACCACCAACCCAAGAAGCGTGAGGTGCGCTCCCACCAGCGCCTTCTCAGTGCCCGCCGCCGGCCCCCACAGGTCGCACACCTAGGCACTTCCGAGCCCATCCCGCAGGTGGAGGTGAATCCGCCGCAGAGACACCAAGCGCTCCTCCAGAGACTTTTCCAGTCCAAGTACAGGACAAATCCTTCCCCTGCTGCCTCACCTTGGCTCTGCACAGACCTGCCTCACCAGGAGGTACCTTCGTTGTCCTGCTCCTTACCCTGGTGAGCGGTGAGCGTGAGCACACACGCACGTGCACACGCCCACCACGCGCTCGCCAGGCCCCGGGGACCCAGCGGGGCTCGGCAGCCAGGAGAAAGCCGGGCGCATCCAGACCCTGCTGGCTCCTGCGCTGCAGACGCCCGCGGCCCGCTGAGGGTGCGCTCTGCCTCGATGGTCCCGCGCGCGCTCCGCTCACCTTAATGTTGCGGAAGACCGCGCGGGAACAGCGGCCGGCTCGGCCCGAAGAGGCGCTGCTGCTCTGGCGCGCGCCGAACTTGGGCAGGAGTCCCATGGTGGCAGGCGGCGGCGGCGCTGCGCGGGGCGACGGCCCCCGGTCCCAGCCGAGGTGGCGGCTGCAGGCCCCGGGCTCCTGGGGCTTCTACGGCCTGGCGGGTGGCTCCGAGGAGGAGCGCAGTGCGGAGACTGAGCGAGACGGCGCGATCCCAGAAGTTTTTATAAGTGGCCGCCGCCGTCGCTGATGATGAAACGCTCCCTCCCTCCTCCCTCTCTTCCTCGGGAGTCAGAGGCACTGCGAGCCCCCGCCCCCTCCGCTTCCTCAGACAGGTGTCCTGGGCCGCAGACGTCCCAGCCGCCGCCGGAGCACCGCGGACGCCGGGCGCCCCAGGATCGACCTCGGCTCCAACCCGCGACCGCGAGGCTTGACCAGCTCTGCAGAGTCCGTCTGCAGGGAGGGTCGGGGAGGGAGGGCCACCGGGAGGGGAGACAGAGTCTCGAGGGGCCGGTGGGCAGTACACAAAGTGGGTGCAGCAGAACCCGCGGGGGTGGCCAGAGGGGACCAGGGAAAGGGTGGGTAGGGCAGGGCTGGGGTACGAGGGTTGGGGTAGGAAGGGGCTAGAGGGGCCCCGAAAGACACTGAGGACAGCAGGAGCGGGGGGGGGGGCGACCGGGGTTCCCGGAGCGGAGGTGAGCCCGGCACCCCGCCCGACGCGCGCGGGGAGATTTACGGAGCCGGTCTCTGCTTGTTTGCACTCGCCGCGGCAAACCCGGGCCCTCAGTTCCGGTGATGGCTCTGAGACTCGCTGAGGCTCTGTTTGTGCTGGAGACTGATTTATATTTAAACTGCTCTTCGAGCTGGAGAGGGGGTGGGTAACAAGGTGGGGAGGTGGGGGCCGCCTTGGGCTGGGCCCTGGCTCTGGACTGGGGCCAAGGCAAACTGCAGGCGCTGTCAAGTGTCAGCGAGGCTGGACTGGCCTGGAGTGCTGAGGAGGAGGGGTGTCGGGGGGAGGGGCTGGGGGCGCTGGACAAACGGGATGCACCCCACCGACCTCTTTCTCAAGCTGGGAAGAACAGTGCGTTTGTTTTTCCCCAAGATTTTTTACCACCAGGACTGCAAGCTCCAGAAGAGAAAGAAGGTGCGGCTTTCCCAGAGGAGGCCCAAGGGTTCTGCCGGGAGCAGCTGCTGTGAGGAGTCCCGAGTGGGAGCCATGCTTCTAGCCTCCTAGCTTCTGTCGCCCCAGCGCGGTGGACCCCTGCAACCCTCTCTGGCGGAGGAAAGATGCACCTCAGGACCCAAGAAGCTGAACTAAGACAAAGGCCCCGGGATGGATGAACTACGTGTACTTATTTCTTCCCAGGGTCTGATACCTGTCTCAGCCTGAGCTGGCCTGCCTGTGTCCAGGGTCTTCCCTTGTCTACGTGCAGCCCGAGGACCTGGGTCCGGCAGCATTCAGAAGCTGTGGGACAGTGAGCTGCCACTGACCACTCTACTCACCTGCAAAGAAAGGTGCATCTGGAAGGGCCTTGCGGAACCCCACAGCAGCCCCAGGCCCAGAGCAAGCACTGGAGGACAAGGAAAGCCACCACCACAGAGTCCTTGGCATGTCTGGCCCCTTACTGCAGCACACAGGTGGACTGGGCCAGCCACGCTACAGCGCCCTCTGGAGCATCACTCCACTCACACCACACTAGCGCTATGTGATTGCTGCTCGGACAGTCTGGGCTTTATAGACAAGGCTGATAGAAAGGCCGATTAAAAGCGGGCTGAACGCCATAGAACAAATACATGGTGGTGCTGGCTCTGAGCTCAGCTCTGCCTACTCCAGGGCCCAGACTTGAAGCATCTGAAAAGTCGTCTAATCTAGCAGCCTCATCTCACATGATGAACCAAGCAGGGCCCAAAGAACGCCTAGGCCAAAGTCACAAGCACATTAGGGCCACGATGGCCAGAGGTTCTCCCTCCATGTTCTAGAAGAATCCTAGGGATGACCAGCCTCTGCAGTTGTCCTGCTCTGTTACCCTCATCCTTTGCCTGCTGTTGGGGCCAGCATCATCTCCAAAGGCCTTTTCAGAAATGTTACCAGGTAAAGTTCAGCTAAACGCCACAGAGATCCAACCTACATGATTTACAATGACAGCTCTGCTCATTTGTAGTACGTGATCATGTCCAAGGCCTCTCCGAGATTCCTTGTGTGCGACTTTCATACCCATGGTTGGCTCTGTCCCACTGTCCCCACCTACATCCTCCTCTTCTACTCCCAGGAAAGAAGCGGAAGACTAGAAGGGGGAAGAAGCCTGTCTTGTACAGAGAAAGAAAATCATCCCTGTGTACACAGCTGCTTTTCCTTAAACTTTATTGGGCACCACTGAATCACATAACCACCCCCTGCAAACCTCATAAAGAAATATAGGGTTGCACAGGCTGACCCTGGGAGTCATCACCAACATCTCCTTCCCTGATACATGATTGTCCTCTCTTCAGTATATTCAGATTTGACATGCTTGAACAAAATCGAGTTTCTATTAGGGAAAGGAGAGAAAAGGATATTGTGTCTTCAACTTTCAGTGTCTACACGTAAAGAAATCCATTGCCCTAAAAAAGAGAGAAAGTCTGTCTCTCAGACTTTCTATCCTTCTATTTTAGCAAGTATTTCCTAGCATTGGAAAAAAAAAAAACATAAGAGCAACCCCTGGTTTCAAAACTTATCTAGTCTCAGGGTGGGGAGATGAGGAAACAGTGGAGTGGTATAGAGATCTAGCGTTCACAGCCACCCTATAGGAGCACAAAAGAGGAACAACAGAAAGGCTTCAGAAGAAGTGACCATGCAGCGTAGCTTGAGAAAGATGCTGGAGCATGGAGGACCAAGCTAAGAATGAAAGCCTGTGCCTGGGCACAGGTGGACAGCTGTTCTGAACAGCAGCGGACCTCGACTGATTTGCGAATCCCATGGTCTCTCTGGCAGCCTGAGAAGAGAGGAGTGGGGAAGTCTGTGGGAGGAGTAGCAGGGGCTGTGATATAGGCCTGGACTGCCACAGGGGGTTCGTGGGGGGAAGGAGAGAAAAGCCCAAGAAATAAAGGATGGAGAAGGCATTCATGTGGAAGTGACATTTCCTAGGATCTGGCCCGTGCAACCAGCATGCCCACTTGTGACAGAGGGCACCCAGAAGGGTCTGTAGCAGGTGGGAGTTTTGAATTCAAATGGCCTGGACTGTAGGCAAGTAAGATGCTCAGGAGGCAGGTGATTACACAGGTCTAGTAACTGGGGTAGACCCTGCCTTGGCAATTCCATGTGGATGTGATAGCTAAACCAGCGACATCAGGGCTGGCCCAGGGCTGCAGTCAGAGAGGAGGGAAGAAGCCACGGATGGGAGTGTTCCTAGAACACAGAGGTAGTCTTTCTATGGGAAAGAGGAAGCTATCCAGGTTGCAGGAAAAGGAAGATAAGACCTGAGGAGTAGTTGCCTGGGCTGCAAAGTCTGGCACTGAGGATATTGGCAAAATTGTTTCCAGTTAGTGATGTGGGAACAGGGCAGATTGTGTAAACCGAGGAGTTACTGGGAGGAAGACAGTGCAAACACAGTGTATTCCTGCCTTTGTCACCACAGGTCATACAGATACATTTACAGGGCTCAGGGCGCAGACCGGGTAGTCTGACGAAGATGCTGCCTTCCTCTCACAGGAACTGTGTTCCTTTAGGTAGCTGGCATCACCCCTGGGAGCCACAGTGCCTTCTTGGAGGCACAGGGACTTGGAGTTGGTGTAAAGCGGGTATAAGATGATTGACACGCAGGCTACCTGGGACCTGGAGAGGGCCAGGGCCAGCAGCTGCTGTCTCTGTGGTGGGTTGTGGCACTGCTCTTAGTAAACTGCATTCAGTGCCTTTCCTCCAGTTCAGCTGTGAGCTTCCTGAGGAAGAAACTTCTGCGTCAGTTCAGCCATGTGGCTTTAAATTGTTTGTTATATGGAGTGAAGGGGAAATGAACTCCAAAAAGGTCCCCATGCCTGGGGAAGACTTTGTAGTTCCCAGCGACTCTGTGCCATTGCTCTCAGTCAAAACCCATCCCCAGAGGTCTCTGCTTGTCCCGGAGTCTCAGCCTTGTCTGCTCCCATTGGTGTCTGGCCACAGACTTGATGGGTCTCTTAGTCTACGAGCTGTACTGCCTGCTCCCGTGACAGCTGCTGTCCTCAGGCCATCGGGACACCCAGATATGACTGCATTAATGTTGGTCAACTGGCTTCCTGAGAGCCAGTCACCAGCAAGTATGGAAGTCAGGGAATTCCTTGATGAGTGTTCAATGCCTAGTTGGAGGGTGACAGCTCCATCTCTGTCACTGTCATCAATAAGACAGCTTACTTCCCTTCTTGACCACTCTGGACACTTGTATATTTTTATTGAGCAAATACATGCTACTAACCGTCTTTGCTGGTACTGGTATATTATTTCATTCAATCTTCAAAACAATCCAACAAGTACCATCTTACATTTGGAGAAACTGAGGCACATAGAAAGTCAGCTAACTCAGTCAGCTACATAGCTAGGAAGTGGCAGAGTCCAGATGCAAACTCAGACAGCTTAGTTAGAGTATCTCAACTCTAGGGTCCTTTCTGGAAAGGGACTGAGCCACAGCCTGTGAGTAAACCACATTCACTGCCCACATGCAGATGGTCCTTCAGGGGTGAGAACCCCACTGTGGTGTCTCCCTTACTTTGGTGTTCTCAGCTCTTCTCTCCACCCTCTCACCCAGAGGGGATAAAGCCTCTGCTGTTAGAACCACGACTGGCTTAACAAGGTGTCCTGGGGGCCCTGGGGGCCTCTGTAGGTCTCCTGCAAGAATTGGGATTGAGAGTTCTCTTCCCTCTGTGCTTTCTATCCCTCTGACATGAGTTTCGGGCAGCACCTCCTCCATGCCTCCTTCCCCCAGTCCACCCTTCCTTCTGTAGGCTCAGCCTTTGGCCTCCAGCCTCTCTATCCGATAAAATGCTATGTGGCAGAGGAGGGGTACCACAGTACCAGGGTGTTGTGCCCCACCAGTAGCTCTGCATTTGCCCTACGATGCCTGAAGTCACGACCCATAAGTGGGGTTTCTGTGGCCTTCTGTGTTGACATCCTCAGGGCCTGGTTGTGCTGGTCCAGCTTCTGGTCTTACTCAAGATGCAAACTCAGTGTTACTCTGTAGAGATCACTCACTGATTTGGCAGGAAAGGAGAACCTCCCACGGGCCTCACCCTGCGTCCCTCCCAAGTCCTTCCTCCCCGAGCTGGGAGCCCCGGGCCAGCCCCTTTTGTGCTGCACCTCAGGTTACCCCCCACACCGGCCTGCAGAACAGCTGTAAAAGTCAGCCACCCCTGTAGCAGTTTCCCCCTCTGTCTGGATCACCCAACAGACTTTCCCAGCCTCTCAAAGCCCTGTGGGCTCTAGCCATCTTGAGAATGCTGAGCCAACAGAAAACCATAATCTTTCTGCCATGATGCTTGTTTTTACACCACTTGATACTCTTTCAGAAATAATTTGTTTTAATTCTACTGAGAAAGTTAAATAAGCATTGAATTCACCTATCATTCTATAACATGATTTAAAGTTGGTTGAATTATTTATTTTGTCTAATTCTTTCCCAAAAATTTGATTTTAGTTAAAAAAACTACAAGGTACTATTGCTACTCTTTTTACAATCTGCACCATTCTATTTTTCTTCTTCACCAGCTCTTGAATGGGCAACCAGGAGATATTAAAAACCCTTTGCTTGTGTTGAATGGTGGGGATTCTGTAACTTTCATCCTTGACTTGATGGATAATTTTTTAATAAGAAGTCCTTTGCATTAAGACTAATTGCAGCAGTATAATTACTAAGTTTAGTGGCTTTGAATACTTCTAGGTATTTTCTTTATTCAGAGTCATTTCTCATGCTATGTTTTCATTATGTAGTTTTCTCTTTTGTCATGCTGACATTTTTCTGGCCTCTATCATGGAAGGCTGGCCACTCCAGGGGGTGTGGCATAGTTATACTGTGTATAGATGACTTCTCCTTTACTTCCTGACACTCCTCAGGGCCTGCTTTGTCCCCAACAGTCTGGAAAAAGGTCTGGAGTTCACAGAGCCTCACTAATTCATTGTACTTCCAGGTAAACTGAGGCTGACTAAGGGTGCAATGGAGTGTGGCCACCATGATCCAGACCCCATCTCCTATCTCAGTTCTAAAAAAGGAAATCAGCACCCAGGACTGTAGGTCAGAGACCTTATGTAGTCACCTCCCCAGCAAGAGCTGGATCCCATTGAACTTCATGGCCCATCAGGGGAGGTGGTGGTGGGGGAGCGGGCAATGCTATCCTCTTGTTCTAGTCCAGCACTGTCAATTTGTCAGCTGTGTGACCTCAGACAGGACTGAACTGCCCTCAGTTCTCAGTAATGGTCCACATTATTAGTGGGGGTGCTTTAATTCAGCAGCACTTCTTGCTTGGTTCCCTGTTCCTTTATAGCTAGTCTCCACTGTTCTCCTGCGGAGATCCTACCTTGTCTGGGTCTAGGTGGGTGCCACAGCTCGTACAGTCTCTTCCCAGGCCCTCACTATCTCCTCCTTTCCTCCCTGAAACTTCCCCTCTGATTAGGATTCCCAGTTCTAGCCCCTGAATGCCAAGTTTCTTCCCCAGGATCCCAAACACTGGGCACTGTCTTGAGCACAGGATATATCTGAGCACACACACACCTCACCTGGCAGGTTTCTTAAAGCTTCCTTGGCACTTGCTGCCCCTAGGTGCTTTTCCTCCCTCAGTCCTTGTCCATAGCAAGGTGGGCCCTGGAAGCCCTGGTGAGGAAGAGCAGCTCCAAGTGTCTCTGTGCATGTTCCATTCTTCACTCAATGCCTGCTCCACTCATTTGCTCCTTGTGGGGCAGGTGTCCACTGCCTGTGTCTTAAGCCCTGTTCCTGAATCTTCATGGGCTGCAGCTTTCCTCTGCCCATGGCTCTTCAGTCTTGCTCCTTGGAGTCTTTTCTTGTGCTCTTTTTTTTTTGGTTCAAATTTGTAACACCCTCACTTTCCAGGAAGGCCTCAGATTCCTTGTTTCCCACTGTCTGGCCCATTCAACACCCTAGTTGTGGTGCCTAAGGGTACTGAGCTCTATTTCTCGCTCACCTAGGGAAAGGGAGTGGGTGCCCTGCCTTGTGTGCACACACCCGCCTGCACTGTTTGGGCTGACCTCATATCAGGTGGTGTGTGAGCCTTCAGGGCAGGGACCAAGTGCAAATCAAAAAGCAGATAGCAGGACGGCACTGTGGGAGATCTGTGGGAAGAGCCTGCCTTTCCTCGCCTCAGCCTGAAGGGCTGGTGGGAGACACATTTACTACATATGCTTTTTTCCTAGTCTGTCAAAACCAGGGCCCAGGCTGCTGAGAGCATACAGAGTGGCTCCAAGCTATAGGGCTCAGCTATCTCTTCCTCTGCTCTCTACTGTCTTATACCTGTGCCTATCCTTGCCTGGTCTAGCTGTCCCAAGCAGCATCAACCTGCTCTTTTAACTGTAACACCTTTTAACCGAGTCTGAACACCATAACACACCCTAGGTTTAGGCCATACGTGGTATACTGAATCACCTGGTGAGGTCACTGGAAGTTAGGCCTCCTCCCAGGTTATGGTTACAGAGGAGGACAGAGGGGTGTGGTCCTCTTGCAGGAGAAGAAGAGAATGACCATGGCTGGTAAGAGACAGGGGGCTGGGAAGACGGACCACAGAATTCTGGCCGCACCATATTGGGCTGTATTGAATGAGCCCACAGGGGTCACAGCCGCCCCACCTCTGAGAACCACCCCATAGCCACAGTGAAGTGGTTAACAATTTTCTTCTGTGGTAAAAGCATCCTCACTGTCCTATGGAATGTCACTCCTCTCTTCTCTTGAGATAGGAGGCATAGGGGTGGGAAGGCATGGGCCCAGGTATGGCTGCTCAGCCCTCTGGTAGAATAATGGGGAAATATGCTATGACCTGGGGCTGTCAGCAATAAGGCACCTTTCTCTGTGTCCCAGGGACAATCTGTTCCAGGGATGGGGCCACTATAAGAGTGAGAGTGTGGGACAGAGAGGTCACTGAGACCTTTGGCCACATCCTTCAGGCTCTGGGTCCTACCGGGCCACTGCATCTGGACTTTGCAATTCTGTGAGCCAATAAATTCCCTTTATGGTTTAAGTTTTGTTGAGCTGGATTTCCTGTTGCTGGCTTCTGAAATGTTCTGATGATTCCAATACACCAAGATTTGGACAACCTCAGGCAATTTTCACAGCAGCCTCTGAGCCAGCATCTCACTTAATCTGGCAGCTGGTTATTGTTATCTACATTTCAAAGGGAAACTAAGGCTAGAGATTAAAGGCTGGCCCATGACCCAGCACCCTGGCCTTCTGAACACAGATCTTGTTCTATGGTGTGTCACGTATCACGGAGCCACTAACCCCTGCTGGAATCAAGCCCCGGTAGCTGAGGTGGCTGCAAGAGCAGAACAGGACTACTTGGCCATATAGGGAGATAGCTGAGCTGCAGGGGCCTTTAAAACTTGGAGAGAAACAGCTTCTGGCATGTACATAGCTACTAAACTTATGCTTATGAAGAATTTGTCATTGAGGGCCAGGGATTTAGCTCAGTGGTTCCAGTGTTTGCCTTGCAAGTGCAATGTTCTGAGTTCAATCCCCAGTAACCACATACCACAGTGCTGGGCATGGTGACTCACACCCACCAGCAATCAGTACCACACACCACAATGCCAGGCATGGTGGCTCACTCCTGTAATCCCAGCACTCGGGAGGCAGAAGCAGGAGGATTGCTGAGTTTGAAGCTAGCCTAAGCTCCATAGTAAGTTCAGGGCCGGCCTTAACTACAAAGCAAGAGCCTAAAAAAAAATAAAGAATTTGTCATTGAAAGGATAACATCTGTATCATGATCTCAAATAAATTTATATATTATGATAACTGAAATTGTGGTCTTCAAAAAGTTGTTATATAGAATATACAATTCGAAGAAAAGAACTTCCTGAAAGATGGTGGGGTGCAGAATAGCAGAGAAACAACTTCTCTGAAATTTGGTGTCCAGGCACTGGAATGCAGCATTGTGAGGAAAACAAGGAGAAAAGTGGATCTCCCAGACCCAGCAAGGTTCTAAAGAAGTGAGAATTGAAGCCCACAGGGATAGTGAAGAGAGAGAGGCCTCAACATTGAAGAAGGAGAGGGCAAGTGGTGCTTTTTCTCTGCGGCTCAGACCTGCAGAGGCACAGTGACTGCTAGTGACCCTAGAAGCCTCTGCAGAGAAATATATCATTGGAACAGGGCAGTAGATGCTACAGATTATAGTGGATGGCAAGTTGAGTTCAGACTTCCCCCAGGAGGGAGCAATTGTCTAGTAACCATCTTGGAGAAGGGCTAACTGAGTTCAGAACTCAGAGAAGATGCAGACTGGCCTCATCTAGTGGCTCCCAGTGTCAGGGTGAGAAGGAACTAAGTTCAAACCAGCAGAAAGTCAAGGAGCCAAGTTCAAGCCAGCAGGAGGCACATGGAGTATTATAAGCTGAACAAATTGAGTTCCAGCCTCACAGCCAGAAGCCAGTTTAAACTTCAGCAAAACTAAAGAAATTGTCTCGGTGAAATTCTCCACTACCTTGCTATCAATCCACAGCTGGCCTGTTAGGCTTCATCAATATGGATCTAGGCTATGTTTGTGCACTCTGTCTACTACTGAAAGCAGAGACATGCTCTGAAGTGGACATCTCTCTCTCTCTCTCTTTTTTTTTAGACAGGATCTC
>PVIC010001441.1:0-91504 GCA_004025085.1 Thryonomys swinderianus | reverse complement strand
CTGACACATCATGCTAGGTATTTGAGCAGAACAATCACATCATGTTTGTTACCATAATACAATAAATGCCAATATCAGTATTAAACACAGTAAATAAGACAAAAAAGGTTTGTTAGATTCTATACTGGATACTTTGAGCTTATGAGTTACCTCTATGTCTGACTCCTCACTGCACAGCTCCGGGATACAGTGTGCTGCTGGGCAGCCCTCAGGCCACTGGAAATGGACCCTACCCTGCAGCCGGGTCCGTGTGCTGCTCACTCAGTTTGCCGGAAGCACGGCATGGTGGGCTCGGAGTTGCTCGGTCCGGTCCGTCCGCCGTAAGTTCCCCAGTCTGCTGGACTCACGGCACGGTGGGCTTGGAGTTGCTCGGTCTGGTCCGCCCGCTGATCGTTCCTCAGTCCGCCGGAAACACGGCACGGCGGCCTGGAGCTGCTGGGTCTGGCCCGTCCGCCGCTTGTTCCCAAATCCGCTGGACTCACGGCAGGGTGGGCCCGGAGCTGCTGGGTCCGGTCCGTCCACCCCAAGTTCCCCAGTCCGCTGGAATCACGGCACGCAAGCCCGGAGCTGCTGGGTCCGGTCCGTCCGCCGTAAGTTCCCCAGTCCGCTGGACTCACGGCACGGCAGGCCCGGAGCTGCTGGGTCCGGTCCGTCTGCCGTAAGTTCCCCGGTCCGCTGGACTCACGGCACGGCAGGCCCGGAGCTGCTGGGTCCGGTCCGTCCGCCGCTCTTTCCCCAGTCCATTGGACTCACAGCATGGTGGGCCCGGAGCTGCTGGGTCCGGTACGTCCGCCCCGAGTTCCCCAGTCCACTGAAATCACGGCACGGCTGGCCCGGAGCTGCTGGGTCCAGTCCGTCCGTCGTAAGTTCCCCAGTCCGCTGGACTCACTGCACGGCGGGCCCGGAGCTGCTGGATCCGGTCCATCCGCTGTAAGTTCCCCAGTCCGCTGGACTCACTGAACGGCGGGCCCGGAGCTGCTGGGTCCGGTCCGTCCGCTGCTCATTCCCCAATCTGCTGGATTCACAGCATGGTGGGCCTGGAGCTGTTGGGTCCGGTCCGTCGGCCCCAAGTTCCCCAGTCTACTGGAATCAGGGCAGGGCAGGCCCGGAGCTGCTGGATCCGGTCCATCCGCCGTAAGTTCCCCAGTCCGCTGGACTCACGGCACGGCGGGCCCGGAGCTGCTGGGTCCGGTCCGTCCGCCGCTCGTTCCCCAGTCCACTGGACTCACAGCATGGTGGGCCCGGAGCTGCTGGGTACGGTCCATCCGCCCCAAGTTCCCCAGTCCGCTGGAATCACGGCACGGCAGGCCCGGAGCTGCTGGGTCCAGTCCGTCCGTCGTAAGTTCCCCAGTCCGCTGGACTCACAGCATGGCGGGCCCAGAGCTGCTGGGTACTGTCCGTCCACCATAAGTTCCCCAGTCCGCTGGACTCATGGCACGGCGGGCCCGGAGCTGCTGGGTCCGGTCCATCCGCCGCTTGTTCCCCAGTCCGCTGGACTCACGGCAGGGCGGGCCCGGAGCTGCTGGGTCCGGTCCGTCCGCCCCAAGTTCCCCAGTCCGCTGGAATCACGGCACGGCAGGCCCGGAGCTGCTGGGTCCAGTCCGTCTGCCGTAAGTTCCCCAGTCCACTGGACTCACGGCACGGCGGGCCCGGAGCTGCTGGATCCGGTCCGTCCGCTGCTCGTTCCCCAGTCTGCTGGACTCACAGCACAGTGGGCCTGGAGCTGCTGGGTCCGGTCCGTCAGCCCCAAGTTCCCCAGTCCGCTGGAATCACGGCAGGGCAGGCCCGGAGCTGCTGGGTCCGGTCCGTCCGCCGTAAGTTCCCCAGTCCGCTGGACTCACGGCACGGCAGGCCCGGAGCTGCTGGGTCCGGTCCATCCGCTGTAAGTTCCCCAGTCCGCTGGACTCACTGCACGGCGGGCCTGGAGCTGCTGGGTCCGGTCCGTCCGCCGTAAGTTCCCCAGTCCACTGGAATCACGGCACGGCGGGCCCGGAGCTCATGATTCTCTTTCTTGATCAACAGGTTTTGAAATGTCCTGTGTGTTAGGCCTTAGGTACCTGTAGGTTCTTTCCCTTGGTTTAGGTTGCCACTCAGAATTCAGAAAACTACAAGTCCAAGTGTTGTTTTGGTGATTCCTGTGCATTTGTCATGCAGTTGACTTGTCAGTGGCACAGTTCGGAGGAAGAATATGTACAGTATATAATGGAGGTAAAGTGGGGTTGAGAGTGTAAATTTGAAAGGTGGGGTAGGGTTCAGATTGAGATAGAAAATTGTGTCACTGTGGATTTTCTTGCGTATTCAACATCAGTATGACAAGGAATGGTGAGCAGTATAGCTCCGATTATGCTGAGAGGTAGTAGGGTTGTACTTCTCCCTCTAGAAGGAGGCATTTGCTGAATTCAGCATTGTGGCTAGGTTTAGGGTTAGGATTTGTGAGAGTGGTACTGTCATTTGGACTATTCCTGTGGATTGGGCTTCCCAAACTATAGTGAGGATGAAGGCTACTGTCAGGATTTGATTTAGCATTAGTTTGTTGTGCATATACCCTTATATGGCTTCATGTGTTAGGGAGATTGTGGTCTCAGGCCAAGGAGTGGGAGTTGTGACTCTGTGTGAGTGACACCCTTATGTATTTCACTGTCAAATATATCGTAATAGCCACGATTCTCTTTCTTGATCAACAGGTTTTGAATTGGCCTGTGTTATGCCTCAGGTACCTGCAGGCTCTTGCCCTTGGGTTAGGCTGCCAGTCAGTATTCAGAAAACAATATGTCCAAGTGTTGTTTTGCCAATTCCTTTGCATTTATCATTTAGTTGTCTTGTCAGTATTGTGGTTCGGTGGAAGAATATGAAGAGTGTATGATGGAGGTAGAGTGGGGTTGAGAGTGTAAGGTTGAAAGGCGTGGTAGGGTTCTGATTGAGATTGAGAATGATGTCACTGTGGATTTTCTTGCATATTCAGCATCAGTTTGCCAAGGAATAGTGAGCAGTATAGCTCTGATTATGCTGAGAACTTTTGGGGTTGTATATCTCCCTCCAGAAAGGAGGCATTTGCTGAATTCAGGATTATGGCTAGGATTAGGTTTAGGATTCCTGAGAGTGGTACTGTCATTTTGACTCTTCCTGTGGTTTGGGCTACCCAATGTATAATCAGGATGAAGGGTACTGTGAAGATTGGAGTTAGCATTAGTGCGTTGTGTGCATATCCAATATAAAGCTTCATGTGTCAGGGAAAATGTGGGCTCAGACCAACACAGGGAGTTGTGATTCTGTGGAAGTGATACACTTCTTTATTTGAATGCCACATATATGGTAATAGCCACGATTCTCTTTCTTGATCAACAGGTTTTGATATGTTCTGTGTGTTAGGCCTCAGGTACCCGCAGACTCCTGCCCTTGGGTTAGGCTGCCAGTCAGAATTTAGAAAAAAACACAAGTCCAAGTTTTGTTTTGGTGATTCCTGTGCAGTTGTCATCTGAATATCATTTCACTTCCCATTTTCTTGATTTGAGGTTGGTGTTAAAAGGAGATATCCAGCTGTGTAATCGCAATCCTAGTCCCCAGATTCCCAAAGCAGGCAGTGTGCTTTTCATGATTCAGATTCTAACCATAGGAATATTATGTGTATTTCTCCACCGTTTGCCCATACAAAGAGAGCGGTATTTGAATAAGAAGTCACAGTTCTCTACAGGCACAGGGATCATGGTGAAACAAGCTGTTCCTACCCTTGCAAATAAGGCACAGAGTGAGCAGCAAGTACATTCCCACTCAGTTTCTGAAAATCAGTTTATAGCAACACAGTCTAAATTCCAGCTTTGCTTGGGGAGGTTAAGCTCCTGATATCCCAGATTCTCCCCTGGACTTGCTTGTTGTTTGCTAGAAAAGGGAGGTATCTTGCCATTAGATGTAGTGCACGCATTTGCACATTGAAAACAGGCATTTTACACCTCTGTCTTCAGGCTCTAACCATCCAAACACAATTAGTTTTGCCCACTGGTTGTTTCTACGATGGAAGTCTCAGGTCATAATCGGTGTTTCTCTATTACAGACACAAGTAGCATAGAGGAACAAACACTTGTTCCTGCCAAGAAAAGGCAGAAGAGGTTAGATAGAAATTTGGCATCCAATTTCAGAAACTTTGTGCACAAAGACACCGTCTGAATACAAGCTCTGTGTTTCAGGGTGAAATCAACTCATATACAAGAAACACCCCATTCCGTGAATAGAACAGCTGGACGCAGGATATGTTCAGGCAGCAAAAGTTACTGCTAGGCCGAAATCTTTCTGAAACAGGCACTGTGCATATCTTGTTTCAGCTGCTTCCCAAGAGAATATTAGTTGTGATTCCTCAGAGCTTGCCTATACAATGACAGCCATATTTTCCTAAGTGCCCTAATACTCCCACTGGTAGAGGGAGCATGGAAAACTGTTCCAACTCTGGCCAAAGGAGACACAGATTGGGTGAACAATTTTGCTATGATTCTGAAAGTGACATTTATAGCAAAATGTTGTGATTTCTAGTTCCCGCTTTGTTAGAGAAACCTCTTGATTGTGCAGAGTCTCCCATTCACTTGAAAGGAACAGCACAGCCAAGAGGGACATTAGGCATGAAGTTACACTCCAGGCATTTGGGCTTTGAAACCCAACAGTTGGTGCTTCTGTCGCCCGGCTCTAAGTATCCAAACACAATTCGCAGTATGCCAGGGCTCATTTCCACAAACGGATTCTGACATCATAACTGTTTTTCACTACTGAAGACACAGATGGTGTCCAGCACACACTCTTGCCTCCTGGCAGTAAACAGCAAAGAGCAGGGAGGTAGTAATTTCCACTCCGTTCCTGAATGTGACTTCACATATAGCAGGTCTGTGTGCCAGGTGTTTCCAGTTGAGGTAGAAATCTCCGAATATCCCTCCAGCTCCCATTCGCTTGATTGGAGCTTGTGGTAAAAATAAGATATCCAACTGTGGAATGCCATTCCTAGTTCAGAGATTTCCAAAGCAGGCAATGTGGTTTTCTGGATTCAGCTTGTAACCATCGGAACATATCGTGTGTTTCTCCACTGTTTGCCCATACACAGAGAACGGTATTTGAATGAGAAGCCAGAGTTCTCCACAGTCTCAAGGACCATGCAGAAACAAACTGTTAATGCTCATGCAAATAAGGCACAGAGTAGCGAGTACAGTCGCAGCCCATTTCTGAAAATCAGTTTACAGCTACATGGTCTGAATTCCAGCTTTTGCTTGGGGAAATTAAAGTCCTGATATCCCAGATTCTCCCTTTTGCTTGCTTGGTGGTTACTAGAAAAGAGAGCCATCTTGCCATTAGATGTAGTCCACTCCTTTGCACGTTGAAAAAAGGCATTTTACACCTCTGTCTTCAGGCTCTAACCATCCAAACACAATTAGTTTTGCCCAGTGGTTGTTTCTATGATGGAAGTGCGAGGTCAAAATCGGCCTGTCTCTACTACAGACACAAGTAATGTAGAGGAACAACCACTTGTTCCTGCCAAGAAAAGGCAGAAGCAGGTAGGTAGAGAATTATCACCCAATTTCAGAAGCTTTGTTCACAAAAACGCTGTCTGAGTACCAAATCTGTGTTTCAGGGAAAAAATCAACTAATGTCCTAGAAAGTCCCCATTCCATGACTAGAGCAGTGGACAAATGGAGATGTCCAGGCAGCAAAAGGAACTGCTAGGCCAGAATCTTTCTGAAACAGGCATAGTGCATACCTCATTTCAGCTTCTTCACAACAGAATACTAGTTGTGATTCTCCAGTGCTTTTACAATGACAGCCGTATTTTCCTAAGTGCTCTTATACTCCCACTGGTAGAGGGAGCATACAAGACTGTGGCAATTCATGCAAAAGTGGCACAGAATGGGTATACAGTTTCACTATGTTTCTGAAACTGTCGTTCATACCAACATGTTCTGATTTACAGCTCCTTCTTTGGTATGGAAACCTCTTGATGGTGCAGAGTCTGCAATTCACTTGAAAGGAGCTGCACGGCCAAGAGGGATATTTGGCATGAAGTTATACTCCAGGCATTTGAGGTTTGAAATCTGCCATTTGGCAATTCTGTCTTCAGGCTCGAAGGGCCCAAACAGAAATAGCAGTGCCCCAGGTCTCGTTTCAACAAAGAGATTGCGATGTCAAAATATTCCTTGCACTACTGCAGAAACAGGAAATGTACAGGAACAAAATCTTGAATACTGGCAATAAATGGCAAAGAGCAGGGAGGTAGTAATTTCTACTCTGTTCCTGAAACTGACTTCACAAGTAACAGGTCTGAGTTCCAGGTGTTTCCATTTGAGGGAGAAATCTCTGAAAATCACTCCACCTCCCATGCGCTTGATTTGAGCTTGTTGTCAAAAGGAGATATCCAGCTGTGGAATGGCATTCCTAGTCCAGAGATTCCCGGAGCAGGCAGTGTGCTTTTCATGATTCAGATTCTAACCATATGAAGACTATGTGTGTTTCTCCACCGTTTACCCATGCAAAGAGAGTGGTATTTGAATAAGAAGCCACAGTTCTCCACAGGCACAGGGGTCATGGAGAAACAAACTGTTCCTACACTTGAAAATAAGGCACAGAGTGAGCAGAGTACAGTCCCACTCAGTTTCTGAAAATCAGTTTATAGCAACACAGTCTGAATTCCCGCTTCGCTTGTGGAGATTAAGCTCCTCATATCCAAGATTCTCCCCTTGGCTTGCTTGGAGTTTACTAGAAAAAAGAGGCATCTGGCAATTAGATGTAATCCATGCCTTTGCACATTGAAAACAGGCATTTTACCCCTTTGTCTTCAGGCTCTAACCATGCAAACACAATTAGTTTTGCTCAGTGGTTGTTTCTACGATGGAAGGCTGAGGTCATAATCAGCCTTTCTCTACTACCAACACAAGTAGCCTAGAGGAATGAACCCTTGTTCCTGCCAAAAAAAAAAGGCAGAAGTAGGGGCCGGAGGGTTAGCTCAGTGGTTCCAGCGCCTGCCTCGCAAGCGCAAGGACCTGAGTTCGATCCCCGGTTACCACATATAATGCTGGGCGTGGTGGCTCACGCCTGTAATCCCAGCACTTGGGAGGCAGAGACAGGAGGATTGCTGAGTTCGCGGCGGCTTGCCTGGGCACCATAGTGAGCCCAGGGCCAGCCTGAACTACAAAGCAAGACCCTGTCTCCAAAAAGCAAAAAAAAAAAAAAAAAAAGGCAGAAGTAGTTAGGTAGAAAATTGGCATCCAATTTCAGCAACTTTGTACACAAAAAAACACCATCTGAGTACAAGCTCTGTGTTTCAGGGTGAAATCAACTCTTATACAAGAAACTCCCCATCCCATGAATAGAGCAGCTGGGCAAATGGTGATCTTCAGACAGCAAAGGGTACTGCTAGGCCGGAATCTTTCTGAAACAGGCACTGTGCATATCTCATTTCAGTTGCTTTCCAAGAGAATATTAGTTGTGATTCCGCAGTGCTTGCCTGTACAATGACAGCCATATTTTCCTAAGTGCCCTTATAAATGCACTGGTAGAGGGAGCATGGGTAACTGTTCCAACACAGACCAGAGAGGCGCAGATAGAATGTAGAAATTTGCTATGATTCTGAAAATGACTTTTATAGGAACATGTTCTGATTTCTAGCTCCCGCTTTGTTAGGGAAACCTCTTGATTCTGCAGAATCTTCCATTCACTTGAAAGAAAGAGCACGGCCAAGAGGGATATTGGGCATGAAGTTATACTCCAGGCATTTGGGCTTTGAAACCTGGCATTTGGCAATTCTGTCTTCGGGCTTGAAGGGCCCAAACGGAAATAGCAGTGCTCCAGGTCTCTTTTTCTACAAAGGGATTGTTACGTCATAATGGGACTTGCACTACTGCAGAAACAGGTAGTGTACAGGAACAATATCTTGCCTACTGGCAGTAAATGCAAAGAGCAGGGAAGTAGTAATTTCTACTCTGTTCCTGAAACTGACTTCACAAGTAGCAGGTCTGAGTTCCAGGTGTTTCCATTTGAGGGAGAAATCTCTGAATATCACTCTACCTCCCATTCGCTTGGTTTGAGCTTGTTGTCCAAAGGAGGTATCCAGCCGTGGAATGGCATTCCTAGTCCACAGTTTCCTGAAGCAGGCAGTGTGCTTTTCATGATTCAGATTCTAACCATACAAAGATTATGTGTGTTTCTCCACCATTTGCCATGCAAAGAGAGCGGTATTTGAATATGAAGCCACAGTTCTCCACAGGCACAGGGATCATGGAGAAACAAATTGTTCCTACACTTGCAAATAAGGCACAGAGTGAGCAGCGAGTACAATCAAACTCAGTTTCTGAAAATCAGTTTATAGCAACACGGTCTGAATTCCAGCTTTGCTTGGGGAGATTAAGTTCCTGATATCCCAGATTCTCCCCTTGGCTTGCTTGGAGTTTGCTAGAAAAGAGAGGCATCATGCAATTAGATGTAATGCATGCCTTTGCCGGTGAAAGCAGGCATTTTACACATGTGTCTTCAGGCTCTAACTGTCCAAACATAATTAGTTTTGCCCAGTGGTTGTATCTATGATGAAAGTCTGAGGTCATAATCAGCTTTTCTCTACTACGGACACAAGTAGCGTAGAGGAACAAACACTTGTTCCTGCCAAGAAAAGGCAGAAATAGGTAGAAAATTGGCATCCAATTTCAGAAACTTTGTGCACAAAAACAAAGTACAAGCTCTGTTTTTCAGGGTGAAATCAACTCATATACAAGAAAGTCCCCTTCCCATAAATAGAGCAGCTGGGCAAAATGAAATGTTCAGGGAGCAAAATATACTGCTAGGCTGGAAACTTTCTGAAACAGGCACTGTGCATATCTCATTACAGCTGCTTCCCAAGAGAATATTAGTTCTGATTCCTCAGTGCTTGCCTGTAAAATGACAGCCGTATTTCCCGGAGTGCCCTTATACTCCCACTGGTAGAGGGAGCATGGAGAACTGTTTCAACTCTGGCCAAAGGAGGCACAGATTGGGTGTACAGTTTTACTATGTTTCTGAAAATGATGTTTATAACATGTTCTGATTTCTAGCTCCCGCTTTGTTAGGGAAACCTCTTGACTGTGCAGAATCTCCCATTCACTTGAAAGAAGCAGCAGGGCCAAGTGGGACATTGGGCATGAAGTTATATTCCAGGCATTTGGGCTTTAAACCCCAGCATTTGGCACTTCTGTCATCAGGCTCTAACTGTCCAAGCACAAATCGCAGTATGCCAGGGCTCATTTCTACCAATGGATTTTGATGTTATAATGGGATTTTCACTACTGCAGACATAGGTAGTGTTCAGGACACACTCTTGCCTCTGGGCAGTAAACAGCGAAGTTCAGGGAGGTAGTAATTTGCACTCCGTTCCTGAATGGGACTTCACACATAGCAGGTCTGAGTGACAGGTGTTTCCAGTTGAGGTAGAAATCTCCGAATATCACTCCAGCACCCATTCGCTTGATTGGAGCTTGTGGTAAAAATGAGATATCCAGCTGTAGAATGGGATTCCTGGTTCACAGATTTCTGAAGCAGGCAGTGTGGTTTTCTGGAATCAGATTCTAACCATCGGAATATTTTGTGTGTTTCTCCACTGTTTGCCCATAAAAAGAGAGTGGTATTTGAATAAGGAGCCACACTTCTCCACAGTCTCATGGTACATGGAGAAACAAACTGCCAATACTCTTGCAAATAAGGCGGAGATTGGGCAGCAAGTACAGTCCCAGTCAGTTTCTGAAAATCAGTTTACAGCTACATGGTCTGAATTCCAGCATTTGCTTGGGGAAATTAAGCTCCTGATATCCCAGATTCTCCCTTTTGCTTGCTTGGTGGTTACTAGAAAAAAAGAGGCATCTTGCAGTTAGGTGTAATCTGCACCTTTGCATGTAGAAAGCAGGCATTTTACACCTCTGTCTTCAGGCTCTAACCATCCAAACACAATTAGTTTTGCCCACTGGTTGTTTCTAAGAAGGAAGTGTGAGGTCACAATTGGTCTTACTCTACTACACACACAAGTAGCATAGAGGAACAAACACTTTTTCCTGCCAAGAAAAGGCAGAAGCAGTTAGGTAGAAATTTAGCCTCCAAATTCAGAAACTTTGTGCACAAAAACACCATCTGGGTAAAAGCTCAGTGTTTCAGAGTGAAAACAACTCATATACAAGAAATTTCTGATCCCATAAATGGAGCAGCTAGGCAAACGGAGATATTCAGGCAGCAAAAGGTACTGCTAGGCCGGAATCTTTCTGAAACTGTCACTGTGCATATGTAGTTTCAGCTGTTTCCAAAGAGAATATTAGTTGTGATTCCTCAGTGCTTGCCTGTACAATGGCAGCCGTACTTTCCTAAGTGTCCTTATACTCCCACTCGTAGATGGAGTATGGATAACTGTTGTAACTCTGGCCAAAGGAGGCACAGATTCGATGTACAGTTTTGCTATGTTTCTGAACATGATGTTTATAGCAACTTATTCTGATTTCTAGCTCCCGCTTTGTTGGGCAAATCTCTTTATTGTGCAGAGCCTCCCATTCACTTGAAACTAGCTGCACGGCCAAGAGGGACATTTGGCATGAAGTTATACTCCAGGCATTTGGGCTTTGAAACCCAGCATTTGTCACTTCTGTCATCAGGCTCTAAGTGTCCAAGCACAGATTACAGTGCACCAGGGCTCATTTCTACAAAGGGACTTGACGTCATAATGGGACTTTCACTACTTCAGACACAGGTAGTGTCCAGGACACACTCTTGCCTCCTGGCAGTAAATGGGAAAGAGTAGGAAGGTAGTAATTTCCACTCCATTCCTGAATGTGACTTCACATATAGCAGGTCTGTGTTCCAGGTGTTTCCAGTTGAGGTAGAAATCTCCAAATATCACTCCAGCTCCCATTCGCTTGATTGGAGCTTGTGGTAAAAATGAGATATCCTGCTGTGGAATGGTAATCCTAGTTCAGAGATTTCTGAAGCAGGCAATGTGGTTTTCTTGATTCAGATTCTAACCATAGGAACATTTTGTATGTTTCTCCACCATTTGCTCATACAAAGAGAGCGGTATTTGAATAAGAAGCCACAGTTCTCCACAGTCTCATGGAACATGGAGAAACAAACTGCTAATACTCTTGCAATAAGCACAGAGTGGGCACCTAATACAGTCCCACTCCATTTCTGAAAATCAGTTTACATTTATGTGGTCTGAATTCCAGCTTTTGCTTGGGGAAATTAAGCTCCTGATATCTCAGATCTCCCTTTTGCTTGCTTGGTGGATACTGAGAAAGAGAGGCATCATGTAATAAGGTGTAATCTGCGCCTTTGCATGTAGAAAACAAGCATTTTACACCTCTGACTTGAGAGTTTACCATCCAAACACAAGTAGTGTTTCCCAGTGCTTGTTTCTTTGAAGGGAGTGTGAGGTCATATTGGGTCTTTCTCTATCACACACACACACACACACACACACACACAACTAACATAGAGGAACACACTCTTCTTCCTGCCAAGAGAAGGCAGAAGCAGGTAGATAGAAAATTATCATCCCATTTGAGAAATTTTGTTCACAAAAGCCCTGTGGGAATACCAGTTCTGTGTTTTGAGGAGAAATCAACTAATATCCAAGAAACTCCATATTCCATGAATAGAGCAGCCGGACAAAAGGAGATGTCCAGGCAGCAAAAGGCACTGCTAGCCCAGAAGCTTTCTGAAACAGGCAATGTGTGTACTAGGTTTCAGCTTCTTCCCAACAGAATATTAGTTGTGATTCTCCAGTGCTTTTACAATGACAGCCGCAATTCCCTATGTGCCCTTATACTGCCACTGGCAGAGGGAACATGGACAACTGTGGCAACTCTGGGCAAAAGAGGCTCACATTGGCTGTACTGTTTCACTATGTTTCTCAAACTGTCTTTTATAGCAACATGTTCTGATTTCCAGCGCCTTCTTGGTAGGGAAAGTTCTTGATGGTGCAGTGTCTGCAATTTCCTTGAAAGGAACTGCACGGCCAACATTAACATTTGGCATGAAGTTATTTTCCTGGCATTTGGTGTTTGAAACCCAGTATTGGCACTTCTGTCTTCAGGCATTACTGTTCCAAACCGAAAGAGAAGTGCCCTGGGCTCCTTTTCTACAAAGGGATTATAACTTCATAATGGGACGTTCTCTACTGCAGACACAGATAGTGTACAGGAACAAACAATTGCCTCCTGGTAGTAAATGGCAAAGAGCTGTTGAGGTAGTAATTTCCACTCTATTCCTGAAACTGACTTCACAAATATCAGGTTGTGTTCCAGGTGTTTCCACTTGAGGGAAAGATCTCTCAATATCACCCCAACTCCCATTCGCTTGATCTTAGCTTGAGTAAAAACGAGATATCCTGCAGTGGAATCGCATTCCTAGTTCAGAGATTGCTGAAGCAGGCAGTGTGATTTTCTGGATTCACATTCTAACCATCGCAACATACATGTGTTTCTCCACCATGCTCCCTTACAAATAGAGCGGTATTTGAATAAGAAGCCATAGTTCTCTTCAGTCATGGGGAAGATGGAGAAACAAACTGTCCCTCCTCTTACAAATAAGGCACAGAGTGAGCAGCGAGTAGAGTCCCACTCCATGTCTGAAAATCACATTACAGCTACATGGCCTGAATTCCAGCTTTTGCTTGGGGAAATTAAGCTCCTGATATCCCAGATTTCCCTGTGGCTTGTTTGGTGTTTACTAGAAAAGAGAGGCATCTTGCAATTAGGTGTAATCCATGCCTTTGCAAGTAGAAAACAGGCATTTTACACCTGTGTCTTCGGGCTCTAACCATCCAAACACGAGTAGTGTTGCCCCAGTGCTTGTTTCTACAAGGAAGTGTGAGGTCATAATGGGCCTTTCTCTATCACACACACAATTCGCATAGAGGAACAAACTCTTCTTCCTGCCAGGAAAAGGAAGAAGCAGGTAGGTAGAAAATTATCACCCAATTTCAGAAACTTTGTTCACAAAAAAACCTGTCTGAGTATCAAATCTGTGTTTCAGGGAGAAATCAACTAATATACTAGAAACTCCCCATTCCATGAATAGAGCAGTGGACAAACGGAGATGTCCAGGCAGCGAAAGGCACTGATAAGCTGTAATCTCTCTGAAACAGGCACAGTGCATACCTCATTTCAGCTTCTTCCCAACAGAATATTAGTTGTGATTCTACAGTGGTTTTGCAATGACAGCCGTATTTTCCTAAGTGCCCTTATACTCCTACTGGTAGAGCAAGCATGCACAACTGTGGCAATATGAGCAAAAGTGGCACAGATTGGGTGTACAGTTTCACTGTTTCTGAAATTGTCATTTATAGCAACATGTTCTGATTTACAGCTCCTTCTTTGGTAGGGAAACCTCTTGATGGTGCAGAGTCTGCAATTCACTAGAAAGGAGCTGCATGACCAATGGGACATTTGGCATGAAGTTATACCTCAGGCATTTGGGGTTTGAAACCAAGCATTTGGCACTTCTGTCATCAGGCTCTAAGTGTCCAAGCAAAAATGGCAGTAGGTCAGGGCACATTTGTAAAAAGGGATTGTGATGTCATAAGAGGACTTTCACTACTCAAACACAGGGAATGTCCAGGAAACACTCTTGCGTCCTGGCAGTAAATGGCAAAGAGCAGGGAGGTAGTAATTTCCATTCCATTCCTGAATGGGACTTCACACATAGCAGGTCTGAGTTCCAGGTGTTTCCAGTTGAGGTAGAAATTTCCAAATATCACTCCAGCTCCCATTCACTTGATTGGAGCTTGCGGTAAAAAGGAGATATCCAGCTATGGAATGGCATTCCTAGTTTAGAGATTTCTGAAGCAGGCAGTGTGGTTTTCTGGATTCAGATTCTAACCATAGGAACATTTCGTGTGTTACTCCAACGTTTGCCCATACAAAGAGAGCGGTATTTGAATAAGAAGCTACAGTTCTCCACAGTCTGATGGAACATAGAGAAACAAACTGTTAATACTCTTGCAATATAGCACAGAGTGAGCAGCGAGTACAATCCCACTCCATTTCTGAAAATCAGTTTACATTTATGTGGTCTGAATTCCAGCCTTTGCTTGGGGAAATGAAGCTCCTGATATCCCAGATTCTCCCTTTTGCTTGCTTGGTGGATACTGAGAAAGAGAGGCATCTTGCAATTAGGTGTAATCTGCACCTTTGCACGTAGAAAAGAGGCATTTTACACCTCTGACTTGAGGGTTTACCGTCCAAACACAAGTAGTGTTGCCCCAGTGCTTGTTTCTTCAAAGGGAGTGTGAGGTCATATTGGGCCTATCTCTATCACACACACAACTAACATAGAAGAACACACTCTTCTTCCTGCCATGGAAAGGCAGAAGCAGGTAGATAGTAAATTATCATCACATTTGAGAAAATTTTTTCACAAAAACCCTAAGTACCAGTTCTGTGTTTTGAGGAGAAATCAATTAATATCCAAGGAACTCCCTATTCCACGAATAGATCAGCAAGACAAACGGAGATGTTCAGGCAGCAAAAGGCACTATTAGCCCAGAAGCTTTCTGGCACACTGTGTACCAGGTTTCAGCTTCTTCCCAACAGTATATTCGTTGTGATTCTCCAGTGCTTGTACAATGACAGCTGTATTTCCCTATGTGCCCTTATGCTGCCACTGGCAGAGTGAGCAAGGACAACTGTGGAAACTCTGGGCAAAAGAGGCACACATTGGGTGTACTGTTTCACTATGTTTCTCAAACTGTCTTTTATAGCAACATGTTCTGATTTCCAGCGCCTTCTTGGTAGGGAAAACTCTTGATTGTGCAGAGTCTGCAATTTCCTTGAGAGGAACTGCACAGCCAACATTAACATTTGGCATGAAGTGATATTCCAGGCATTAGGTGTTTGAAACCCAGTATTGGCACTTCTCTCTTCAGGCTCTACCAGTCCAAACCAAAATAGAAGTGCCCAGGGCTCACATCTACAAAGGGATTGTAACTTCATAATGGGGCGTTCTCTACTGCAGACACAGATAGTGTACAGAAACAAGCAATTGTCTCCTGGCAGTAAATGGCAAAGAGCTGTTGAGGTAGTAATTTCCACTCTGTTTCTGAAACTGACTTCACAAATATCAGGGCTGTGTTCCAGGTGTTTCCACTTGAGTCAGAAATCTCTCACCACCTTCCATTCCCTTGATGTGAGCTTGTGGTAAAAATGGGATATCATGCAGTGGTATAGCATTCCTAGTTCAGAGATTTCCAAAGAAGGCAGTTTCATTTTCTGAATTCACATTCTAACCATCAGAACATTACGTGCGTTTCTCCAACATTTGCCCATACAAAGAGAGCGGTATTTTAATAATTAGCCTCTCTTCTCCTCAGTCACAGGGAACATGGAGAAACAAACTTTTCTTCTTCTTGCAAATAAGGCACAGAGTGAGCAGTGAGTACAGTCCCATTCCGTCTCTGAAAAATCAGTTTACAGTTACATCATCTGAATTCCAGCTTTTGCTAGGGGAAATTAAGCTCCTGATATCCCAGATTCTCCCTTTTGCTTCTTTGGTGGTTACTAGAAAAGAGAGGCATCTTGCAATTAGGTGTAATCCTTGGCTTTGCATGTAGAAAGCAGGCATTTTACACGTATGACTTCAGGCTCTCACCATCCAAACATATGTAGTGTTGCCCCAGTGCTTGTTTCTTCAAAGGGAGTGTGAGGTCATATTGGGCCTTTCTCTGTCACACACACAAGTAGCACAGAGGAACACACTCTTCTTCCTGCCAAGAAAAGGCAGAAGCAGGTAGATAGAAAGTTATCATCGCATTTGAGAAACTTTGTTCACAAAAACTCTGTCTGAGTACCAGTTCTGTGTTTCGAGGAGAAATCAACTAACATCCAATAAGCTCCGTATTTCATGAATAGAGCAGCTGGACAAATGTAGATGTCCAGGCAGCAAAAGGCACTGCTAGGCCGGAAGATTTCTGAAGCAAGCACAGTGCTTACCACGTTTCAGTTTCTGCAAAACAGAATATTAGTTGTGATTCTCCAGTGCTTGTACAATGACAGCTGTATTTCCCTATGTGCCCTTATACTGCCACTGGCAGAGGGAACATGGACAACTGTGGCAGATCTGGGCAAAAGAGGCACACATTTGGAGTACAGGTTCAGTATGTTTCTGAAAATCTCATTTATAGCAACATTTTCTGATACCTTCTTTGGTAGGGAAACCTCTTGATTATGGAGAGTACCTTTTTTGGTAGGGAAACCTCTTTATTATGCAGAGTCTCCCTTTCACTAGAAAGGAGCTGAAGGGCCAAGAGAGACAGTTTGCATGAAGTTTTACTCTAGGCATTTGGGCTTTGAATCCCGGCATTTCGCAAATCAGTCTTCAGGCTCTAGTGGTCCAAAAACAAATAGCCATGCCCCAGGGCTAGATTCTACGAAGAGATTGTGATTTCATAATTTGACTTTGACTACTACAGACACATGTAGTGTACTGGAACTAAAAATTACCAACTAGCATTAAACGGCAAAGAGCAGGGAGGTAGTAATTTTCACTTGGTTCCTGAAACTGACTTCAAAAATAGCAGGTCTTAGTTCCAGGTGTTTCCTTTTTAGGGAGAAATCTCTGAATATCACTCCACCTCTCAATCCCTTGTATGGAGCTTATGGTCAAAAGGAGATATGAAGCCATGGAATGGCCCTCATAGTCCAGAGATTTCCGTAGCAGGCAGTGTGCTTTTCTCAACTAAATTCTAACCAGCAGAACATTACAAATGTTTCTGAACCAATTGCCCATACAGAGATAGCGGAATTTAAATAAGAAGCCACAATTCACCACAGGCACAGTGATCATGGAGAAACAAACTGGTCCTACTCTCCCAAATCAGGCACAGAGTGAGAAGGGAGTAAAGTCCCAGTCAGTTTTTGAAAGTCAGTTTGTAGCAATGCAGTCTGAATTCCAGCTTTTGCTTGGGGAGATTAAGCTCTTGATATGCCATATTCTCCCTTTCACTTGCTTGGAGGTTGCTAGAAAAGACAGGCATCTTGCAATGAGGTTTAATCCACACCTTGCATGTTGGAAACAGGCATTTTACACCTGTGTCTGCAGGTTCTAAGTGTCCAAACACAAGTAGTGTTGCCCTAGTGCTTGTTTCTCAGAAGGGAGTGTGAGGTCATGATGAGCATTTCCCTAACACAAACACAAGTAGCATAGAAGAACAAACTCTTGTTCCTGCAAAGAAGAGGCAGAAGCAGGTAGGTAAAAACTTAGTACTCAATTTCAGAAACTTTGTTCAAAAAACCACCATCTGAGTAGCAGCTCTGTGTATCAGGGAGCAATCAACCAATATCCAAGAAACTCCCCTTCTATGAATCAAGCAGTTGGGAAAACGCAGATGTCCAGGCATCAAAAGGCATTGCTAGGCTGGAATATTTCTGAAACAGACACTGTTCATACCTTGTTTCAGCTTCTTCCCAAGAGATTATTACTTGTGATTCTCCAGTGCTTATCTGTAAAATGGCATCATGCTTTCCTAAGTACCCTTATTCTCCCACTGGTAGAGGGAGAATGGACAACGGTTGCAACTCTGGCCAAAAGAGGCACAGATAGGATGTACAGTTTCACTATGTTTCTGAAACTGTCTTTTGTAGCAACATGTTCTGATTTCGAGCTCCTTCTCTCATAGGGTAACCTGTTGATTGTGCAGAGTCTCCCATCCAATTGAAAGGAGCTGCACCACCAAGAGGGACATTTTGAATGAAGTTATACTCCAGGCATTTGGCTATGCAACACGTCATTTGGCACTTCGATCTTCAGGCTCAACTAGTCCAAACACAAAGGCCAGTGCCCCAAAGCTCATTTCTACAAAGGTATTGTAACGTCATAATGCATATTTCACTACTGCAGACAGGTATTGTACAGGAACAAAGGATAGCAATCTGCAGTAAGCAGCAAAAAGCAGGGAGGTTGTAACTTCCACTCCATTTCTCAAACTGAGTACAGAAATAGCAGGTCTGAATTCCAGGTGTTTCCAATGGAGGGAGAAATCTCTGAATGTCACTCCACCCCCCATTCCCTTGACTGGGGGTTCTGGTCCAAAGGAGATATCCAGCCATGGAATGGCATTCCTAGTCCAGAGATTTCCAAAGCTGGCAGTATGCTTTTCTCCATTAAGATTCTAATCATTGGAACATTACCTGTGTTCCTCCACCATTTGCCCATACAAAGAGAGTGGTATATGAATAAGAAGCCCCAGTTCTTCCCAGGCACAGGGAACATGGAGAAACAAACTGTTCCTACTCTTCCAAACAAGGCACAGAATGAGCATCGAGTACAGTCCCACTCAGTTTCTAAAAATCAGTTTACAGCAACACGGTCTGAATCTGAGCTTTTGCTTGGGGAGATTAAGCTCCTGATATACACTATTCTCCATTTTTCTTGCTTGGAGGTTGCTAGAAAAGAGAGGCATCTTGGAATTAGGTGTAATCCACGCCTTTGCACATTGAAAACAGGCATTTTACACCTCTGTCTTCAGGCTCTAATGGTGCAAACACAAGTAGTGTTGCCCAAGTGCTTGATTATATGAAGCATGTGTGCCTTCCTAATGGGCCATTCTCTTCAACAGACACAAGTAGCGTAGAGAAACAAACTCTTGTTTCTGCCAAGAAAAGGCAGAAGAAGGTAAGTAGAAAATTAGCACTCAATTTCAGAGACATTGTTCACAAATACACGGTCTGAGTATCAGCTGTGTGTTTCAGGCAGAAATCAACTATTATCCTAGAAACTCCCATCCCATGAATAGAGCAGCTGGACAAACAGAGAAGTCCAGTCAGCAAAAGACACTGGTAGTCCGGAATCTTTCTGAAACAGGCTATGTGCGTAACTCATTTCAGCTTCTTCCAAAAAGAATACTAGTTGTTATACTCCAGTGCTTGTCTGTACGATGACAGCCATATTGTCCTAAGCGCCCTTATACTCTCTGTGGTAGAGGGAGCATGGACAACTGTTGCAAATTTGGACAAAAGAGGCACAGATTGGGTGTACAGTTTCACTATGTATCTGAAACTCTCGTTTATAGAACAATGTTCGGATTTCCAGTACATTCTTTGGTAGGGAAAGTTCTTCATTGTGCGGAGTCTCCCATTCACTAGAAAGGAGCTGCAGGGCCAAGAAGCACATTTTGCATGAAGTTATACTCCAGGCATTTGGGCTTTGAAACCCGGCATTTGGCACTTCTGTCTTCATACTCTATCGGTCCAAACACAAAGAGGCATGCCCCAGGGCTTGTTTCTACAAAGGAAGTGTGACTTCATAATTGGACTTTCACTACTACAGACACATGTAGTGTACAGGAACTAAAAATTGCCACCTAGATTTAAACGGCCAAGGGCAGGGAGATAGGAATTTCCACTCGGTTCCAGAAACTGACTTCACAAATAGGTCTTAGGTCCAGGTGTTTCCATTTTAGGGAAAAATCTCTGAATATCACTCCACCTCCCATTCCCTTGTTTGGAGTTTATGGTCGAAAGGAGATATCTAGCTGCAGAATGGCCCTCATAGTCCAGAGATTTCTGTAGCAGGCAGTATGCTTTTCTCAATTCAGATTCTAACCAGCAGAACATTACAAGTGTTTCTCCACTGATTGCCCATACAGTGATAGCAGAATTTGAAAAAGAAGCCACAGTTCACCACAGGCACAGCGAACATGGAGAAACAAACTGGTCCTACTCTCCCAAATAAGGCACAGAGTGAGGAGGGAGAACAGTCCCATTCAGTGTTGGATAGTCTGTTTATAGCAATGTGGTCTGAATTCCCGCTTTTGCTAGGGGAGATTAAGCTTTTGATATGCCATATTGCCCCTTTCACTTGCTTGAAGGTTGCTAGAAAAGACAGAAACCTGACAGTTAGGTTTAATCCACGGTTTGCATGTTGGAAAAGGCATTATGCACCTCTGTCTTCAGGCTCTAAGTGTCCAAACACAAGTAGTGTTGCCCTAGTGCTTGTTTCTTGGAAGGGAGTGTGAGGTCATAATGGGAATTTCTCTAACAAAGACACAAGCAGCATAGAGGAACAAACTCTTGTTCCTGCCAAGAAGAGGCAGAAGCAGGTAGGTAGAAAATTAACACCCAATTTCAGAAACTTTGTTGACAAAACACCATCAGAGTAGCAGCTCTGTGTATCACAGGAAATCAACCAATATCCAAGAAACTCCCCATCCATGAATAGAGCAGCTGGGCAAACGCAGATGTCCAGGCATCAAAAGGCATTGCTAGGCCGGAATACTTCTGAAACAGGCACTGTGCATACCTCGTTTCAGTTTCTGAAAACCTCTTTACAGCAACACGGTCTAAATTGGAGCCTTTTCTTGGGAGATTAAGTGCCTGATGTCCCAGATTCTCCATTTTACTTGCTAGGAGGTTACTAGAAAAGAGAGGTATCTTGCAATTAGTTGTAATCTATGCCTTTGCACATTGAAAACAGGCATTTTTCACCTCTGCCTTCAGGCTCTAAACGTCCAAAAAGAAGTAGTGTTGCCCCAGTGCTTGTTTATACGAAGGGTGTGTGAGGTCCTAAAGGGCCTTTATCTTCAAAAGACATAAATAGCGTAGAGGAACAAACTCTTTTTTCTGCCAAGAAAAGGCAGAAGCATGTAAATAGAAAATTAGCACCCAATTTCAAAGACATTGTTCACAAAAACACGGTCTGAGTATCAGCTGTGTTTTTTAGGCAGAAATCAACTAATATCCTAGAAACTTTCCATCTCATGAATAGAGAAGCTGGGCAAACAGAGATGTACAGGCAGCAAAAGGCACTGCTTGGCCGGAATCTTTCTGGAACAGGCACTGTGCATACCTCGTTTCAGCTTCTTCCAAAAAGAATACTAGTTGTGATTCTCCAGTGCTTGTCTGTACAATGACAGCCATATTGTCCTAAGTGCCCTTATACCTCCAATGGTAGAAAGAGCATGGACAACGGTTGCAACTCTGGCCAACAGAGGTACAGATTGTGTGTACATTTTCACAATGTTTCTGAAACTCTCGTTTATAGCAACATGTTCTGATTTCCAGTACCTTCTTTGGTAGGGAAAGCTCTTGATTGTGCGGAGTCTCCCATCCACTAGAAAGGAGCTACAGGGCCAAAATGGACATTATGGATGAGGTTATACTCCAGTAATTTGGGCTTCGAAACCCGGCATTTGGCACTTTGGTCTTCAGGCTCTATGGGGCCAAACACAAATAGCCATGCCCCACAGCTTGTTTCTACAAAGGGATTGTGACTTCATAATGGAACTTTCATTACTACAGACACATGTAGTATACAGGAACTAAAAATTGCCACCTAACATTAAACAGCAAAGAGCAGGGAGGTGGTAATTTCCACTCGGTTCCTGAAAATGACTTCACAAATACCAGGTCTTAGTTCCACGTGTTTCCATTTTAGGGGAAAATCTCTGAATATCACTTTACCTTCCATTCCTTTGTTTGGAGCTTAAGGTCAAAATTAGATATCAAGCTGTGGAATGGCCCTGCTAGCCCAGAGATTTCCATAGCAAGCAGTGTGCTTTTCTCAATTCAAATTCTAACCAGCGGAACATTACAAGTGTTTCTCCACCAATTGCCCATACAGAAATAGCAGAATTGGAATAAGAAGCCACAGTTAACCACAGGCACAGTGAACATGGAGAAACAAATTGGTCCTACTCTCCCAAATAAGGCATAGAGTGAGCAGTGAGTACAGTCCCACTCATTTTTTTGAAAGTCAGTTTATAGCAAAGGGGTTGGAATTTCAGCATTTGCCTGGGGAGATAAAGCTTTTGATATGCCATATTCTCCCTTTCACTTGCTTGGAGGTTGCTAGAAATGACAGGCATCTTGCAATTAGGTTTAATCCATGCCTTGCATGTTGGAAAAAGGCATTTTACACCTCTGTCTTCAGGCTGTAAGTGTCCATACACAAGTAATGTTGCCCCAGTGCTTGTTTCTCAGAAGGAAGTGTGATGTCATAATGGGCATTTCTCTAACAAAGACACAAGTAGCACAGAGGAACAAACACTTGTTCCTGCCAAGAAGGGGCAAAAGCAGGTAGGTAGAAATTTAGCACTCAGTTTCAGAAACGTTGTTCACAAAAATACCATCTGAGTACCAGCTCTATGTATCACGGAGAAATCAAAAAATATCCAAGAAACTCCCATTCCATGAATACAGCACCTGTGAGAACACAGAATTCCAGGCATCAAAAGGCATTGCTAGGCCAGAATCTTTCTGAAACAGGCACTGTGTATGCCTCATTTCAGCTTCTCCCCAAAAGAATACTAGTTGTGATTCTCCAGTGCTTGTATGTACAATGACAACCATATTGTCCTCAGTGCCCTTATACTTCCTCTGGTAGAGGGAGCATGGACAACGGCTGCCACTCTGGCCAAAAGAGGCACAGATTGGGTGTCCAGTTTCACTGTGTTTCTGAAACTCTCCTTTATAGCAACATGTTCTGATTTCCAGTACCTTCTTTGGTAGGGAAACCTCTTGATTGTGCAGAGTCTCCCATTCACTAGAAAGGAGCTGCAGGGCCAAGACGGGCATTTTGCATGAAGTTATACTCCAGGCATTTGGCCTTTGAAACCCGGTATTTGGCACTTCTGTCTTCAGGCTCTACTGGTCGAAACACAAATAGCCATGTCCCAGGGCTTGTTTCTACAAAGGGATTGTGACTTCATAATGGGAACTTCACTACTACAGACACATGTAGTGTACAGGAACTAAAAATTGCCACCTAGCATTAAATGGCAAAGAGCAGGGAATTAGTAATTTCCACTCAGATGCAGAAACCAACTTCACAAATAGCAGGTCTTAGTTCTAGGTGTTTCCATTTTAGGGTGAAATCTCTGAATATCACTCCACCTCCCATTCCCTTGTTTGGAGCTTATGGGCAAAAGGAGATATCAATCCGTGGAATTGCTCTCCTAGTCCAGAGATTTCCATAGCAGACACTGTGCTTTTCTCCATTCAGATTGTAACCAGCAGAACATTACAAGTGTTTCTCCACCGATTGCCCAAACAGAGAAAGTGGAAATTGAATAAGAAGTCACAGTTCACCGCAGCCACAGCGAACATGGAGAAACAAACTTGTTCTACTCTCCCAAATAAGGCACAGAGTTAGCAGGGAGTACAGTCTCACTCAGTTTTTGAAAGGCAGTTTATACCAATGCGGTCTGAATTCCAGCTTTTGCTTGGGGAGATTAAGCTCTTGATATGCCATATTCTCCCTTTCACTTGCTTGGAGGTTGCTAGAAAAGACAGGCTTCTTGCAATTAGGTTTAATCCACGCCTTGCATGTTGGAAAAAGGCATTTCACACCTCTGTCTTCTGGCTGTAAGTGTCAAAACACAAGTAGTGTTGCCCCGGTGCTTGTTGCTCGGAAGGGAGTGTGTGGGCATAATGGGCATTTCTCTAATGCAGTCAAAAGTAGCATAAAGGAACAAACTCTTATTCCTCCCAAGAAGAAGCAGAAGCAAGTAGGTAGAAAATTAGCACCCAATTTCAGAAAAGTTGTTCACAAAAACACCAGCTGAGTAGCAGCTCTGTGTAACAGTGAGAAATCAACCAATATCCAAGAAACTCCCCTTCCATGAATAGAGCAGCTGGGCAAACACAGATGTCCAGGCATCAAAAGGCATTGCTAGGCCGGAATATTTCTGAAACAGGCACTGTCCATAACTCATTTCAGCTTCTTTCCAAGAGATTATTACTTGTGATTTTCCAGTGCTTGTCTGTTAAATGACAATCATATTTTCCTAAGTGCCCTTATTCTCCCACTGGTAGAGGGAGCATGGACAACGGTTGCCACTCTGGCCAAGAGGCACACACTGGGTGTACAGTTTCAATATATTTCTGAAACTGTTGTTTCTAACAACCTGTTCTGATTTTCATCTCCTTCTCTGGAAGGGAAACCTCTTGTAACAGTGAGAAATCAACCAATATCCAAGAAAATCCCCTTCCATGAAGAGAGCAGCTGGGCAAACTCAGATGTCCAGGCATCAAAAGGCAGTGCTAGGCCAGAATATATCTGAAATAGGCCCTGTGCATACCTTGTTTCATGTTCTTCCCAACAGATTATTACTTGTAATTCTCCAGTGCTTGTCTGTAAAATGACAGCAATATTTTAATAAGTGCCCTTATTGTCCCACTGGTTGAAGGCACATGGAAAATGGTTGCAACTCTTGCCAAAAGAGGCACAGATTGGGTGTACAGTTTCACTATGTTTCTGAAACTGTCGTTTATAGCAACATGTTCTGATTTCCAGCTCCATCTCTGGTAGGGAAACCTGTTGATTGTGCACAGTCTCCCATTCACTTGAAAGGAGCTGCATGGCAAAGAGGGACATTTTGCATGAAGTTATACTCCAGGCATTTTGGCTATGCAACCCAGCCTTTGGCACTTATGTCTTCAGGCTCTACCGGTCCAAACACAAAGAGGAGTGCCCCAAAGCTCATTTCTACAAATGTATTGTGACATCATAATGGGTCTTTCACTACTGCAGACACAGGTAGTGTACAGGAACAAACAATTGCAACCTGGAATAATGGCAAAGAGCAGGAAGGTAGTAATTTCCACTCCATTCCTCAAACTGAGTACACAAATAGCAGGTCTGAATTCCAGGTGTTTCCAACAGAGGGAGAAATCTCAGAATGTCACTCCACCTTCCATTCCCTTGATTGGAGGTTGCGGTCCATGGGACATTTCCAGCTGTGGAATGGCACTCCTAGTCCAGAAATTTCCGAAGTAGGCAGTGTGCTTTTCTCGATTCAGATACTAACCATCAGAACATTACCTGTGTTTCTCCACCATTTGCCCATACAAAGACAGTGGTATAGAATAAGAAGCAATAGTTCTCCACAGGCTAGAAAATAGAGTCAGGGAGTACAGGAGTGATATTTAGAGATTTTTCTATCTAATGGAAAACACTGGAACTCAAACCTGTTATTTGTGAATTCAGTTTAAGAAACAGAATGGAAATTTCTACCTTCTTGCATTTTCCCCTTTACTGCCAGGAGACAAGAGTTTGTTCCTGTACAATAACTGTGTCTGCAGTAGTTTAAGTCCCATTATGATGTCACAATCAATTTGTAGAAACGAGCCCTCTTACACTGCAATTAATTTTAGGGCAAGTACAGCCTGAAGATAGAAGTGCCAATTGTTGGGATTCAAAGCCAAGATGTGTGGAGCATAGCTTCACGCAAAATATCCCTCTTGGCCGTGCAGCTCCTTTCAAGAGAATGGGAGACTCTGCACAATCAAGAGGTTTCCTTACCAAACAAGGTGCGGGAACTCCGAATATGTTGCTATAAACAACAGATTCAGAGACTGTACACCCAATCTGTGCCTCTTTGGCCAGATTTGCAACCATTGTCCATGTTCCCTTTACCAGTGGGATTATAAGGGCACTTAGGTAAATACCGCTGCCATTGTACAGACAAGCACTGGAGAATCACAACTAAAATTCTGTTGGGATGAAGCTGAAAAGAGGATGCACACTGCCTGTTTCAGAAAATTTCCGGCCTAGCAGTGCCTTTTGCTGCCAGTATATCTCAGTTTTTCCAGCTGCTCTATTCAGGTGATGGCGATTTTCTTGGATACTAGTTGATTTCTCCATGAAATGCAGAGCTATTAATCAGATGGTGTTTTTGTAAACAAATTTCCTGAAATTGTGTGCTACATTTCTTCCTACCTGCTTCTGCCTTTATGTGGCAGGAACAAGAGTTTGTTCATCTATGCTACTTGTGTCTGTGGTAGAGAAAGGCCCATTATGACCTCACACCCCCATAAGGGAAACAAGACCTGTGGCAACACTACATGTGTTTGGACGGTTGGAGACTTAAGACAGACGTGTAAAATGCTTGTTTTCAACCTTCAAAGTCGAGCATTGCACCTAATTACAAGATGCCTCTCTTTTCTAGCAACTTCCAAGCAAGTGCAAGGGAGAATCTAGGATATCAGGAACTTAAACACCCCAAGCAAAAGCTGGAATCCAGACCGTGTTGCTATAAACTGATTTTCAGAAACCGAATGGGACTCTACTCCCTCCTCGCTCTGAGCCTCACGGGAAGAGTAGGAACAGTTTGATTCTCCACGTTCCCTGTGCCTGTGTTGAACTGTGCCATCTTATTCAAATACTGCTCTCTTTTTATGGGAAAACAGTGGAGAAACACACGTAATGTTCTCATTATTAGTATCTGAATCAAGCAAAGCACACTGCTTGTTTTGGAAATCTCGTGACGAGGAGTATCATTAAATGGCTGGACTTCTCCACTTGACCACAAGCTCCATTCAAGTGAATGTGAGGTGGAGTGATATTCCTGGATTTCTAGCTCAAATAGAAACACCAGGACCACAAACCTGATTTTTGTGAAGTCAGTTTCACGAACAGAGTGGAAATTACTACCTCCCTGCTCTTCCCTGTTTACTGCCAGGACACAAGAGGATGTTCCTGCACACTATCTGTGTCTGTAGTAGTGAAAGACCGATTATGACCTCGCAATCCCTTTGTAGAAAAGTGTCCTGGGGCACTGCCATTTGTGTTTTGACTGTTAGAGCCTGAAGATAGAAATGCCAAAGGCCGGGTTTCAAAGCCCAAATGCCTGGAGTATATCTTCATGGAAAATGTCCCTCTGGGCCATGAATCTCATTTCAAGAGAATGGCAGAATCTGCACAATCCAGAGGTTTCCCTACCAAAGAAGGTGCTTGAAATCAGAACATGTTGCTACCAACCACAGTTGAAAAATACTGAGAAACTGTACACCCAATCTGTGCCTCTTTTGGCCAGAGTTGCAAGTGTTGTCCATGCTCGCTCTACCAGGGGACTATAAGGGCACTTAGGTAAATACATCTGTCATTGTACAGAAAATCACTGGAGAAACCCAACTAATATTCTGTTGGGATGAAGCTGAAACGAGGTATACACAGTGCCAGTTTCAGAAAGATTCCAGCCTAGCAGTGCCTTTTGCTGCCAGTGCATCTCTATTTTCCCAGCTGCTCTCCTCATGTGATGGCAACCTTCTTGTATATTATTTGATTCCTCCATGAAACATAGAGCTGGTACTCAGACCTTGTTTTTGTAAACAAAGTTTCTGAAATTGTGTGCTAGTTTTCTACCTACCTGCTTCTGCCTTTAATTGGCAGGAACAAAAGTTTGTTCATCTACACTACTTGTGTCTGTGGTAGAGAAAGACCCATTATGATATGTCACTCCCATCATAGAAACAAGCACTGGGGCAATACTACTTGTATTTCGATGGTTAGAGCCTTAAGACAGACGTGTAAAATGCCTGTTTTCACCCTTCAAAAGTGAGGATTACACCTAATTACAAGATTCCTCTATTTTCTAGCAACCTTCAAGCAAGCAAATGGGAGAATCTTAGCTATCAGGAGCTTAATCTCTCCAGCAAAAGGTGGATTTCAGGCAGTTGTTATAAACTGATTTTCAGAAACTGAGTGGGACTGTACTCCCTGCTCATAGGAATAGTTTCTTTCTCCATGTTCCCTGTGCCTGTGTAGTACTTTGGTTTCTAATTCAAATACTGCTCTCTTCCTCCAGCATACTCTGAGGAAACACACTTAATGTTCTCATGGTTAGAATCTGAATCAAGCAAAGCACACTGCCTGATTTGGATATCTCTTGACTAGGAGTGCCATTCCACGGCTGGATATCTCCATTTGACCACAAGCTCCATTCAGTGAATGGAGTGATATTCGGAGATTTCTCCCGCAAGTAGAAACACCTGGACCTCACACCTGCTCTTTGTGAAGTCTGTTTCAAGAAGGGACTGGAAATTACTAAGTCCCTGCTCTTCCCCATTTACTGCCAGGAGGCAACTTTTTGTTCCGGTACAATTCTTTTGTCTGCAGTAGTGAAAGTCCCATTATGACATCACAATCCCTATGCAGAAACGAGTTCTGGGACACTCCTATTTGTGTCTGGACCATTAGAACCCGAATATAGAAGTGCCAAAGGCCGGGTTTCAAAGTCCAAATGCCTGGAGAATAAGTTCATGGAAATGTCCCTCTTGGCCATGCATCTCATTTTACGGGAATGGGAGAATCTGCACAATCAAGAGGTTCCCCTACCAAAGAAGGAGCAGGAAATAAGAACATGTTCCTATAGACAGCAGTTTAAGAAAAATAGGGAATCTGTACACCCAATCTGTGCCTATTTTCACCAGAATTGTAACCGTTGTCCATGCTACCTCTATCAGTGGGAGTATAAGGGCACTTAGGAAAATACGGTTGTCAGTGTTCAGACAGGGACTTTCGAATCACAACTAATATTCTGATGGGTAGAAACTGAAGTGAGATAGACAAAGTGCCTGTTTCTGAAAGGCTCTAGCCTAGGTGTGCCCTTTTTATGGCCGCACAGCTCCATTTGCCTCCAACATTCGTGCAAGCGAATGCAAGCTTCTGGGGTATCAGGGGATTTCGGCCTTAATGAAGGCACTGGAACTCAGACAAGTTTTTTTGTGCCCTTGCTTCCAGAAACACAGTGCACATCTGTTCCCTGCCTGCTCTGTGTCTGTCTTAGGTAAAGGCCCATTTTTACATCATATGCCCTATGCAGAAACAAGCTGTGGGGCAAAACTACTTGTGTTTGGATGGTTAGAGCTTGAGGATAGAGGTGACAGATGACAGTTTTCAAAACCCAAATTCATGGAGGAAAACTTCATTGCAGATTTCCCCTTTTCCTGGCAGCTGCATGGAAGTGAATGGGAGCATCTGTGATATCAGGAAGTTTATCTCCCATACAAAAGGCTGGATTTCAGACCATGTTGCTGTAAACTCACATTGAGAACCTGAGTGGATATATATACTCCCTACCACTCTGTGCCTTTTTGGGCCAGAGTAGCAACAGTTTGTTTGCCCATTCTGTCTGTGCCTGTGGAAAACAAAGCCTCTCATGAAAACACGTCTTTTTGTATACTCAAACAGCAAAGAAACACATCTAATCTTCTGATGGGTAGTGTATGAAGCCAGAAAGGCACACTGGCTGTTTCTGAAATCTTCTGCATAGGCATACTATGTTCAGGATAGATATCTCGCTTTGCCCGCAAGCTCCATTCAAGCAAAAGGCTGTGTGCGGGATTTCTGGAGATTTTTCCCTGAAACAAGGACCTGGAACTCAGACCGTGTGGGTGTAACCTCAATTTCAGAAATGGAGTGAGGATTTACTCCCTGCCTGTTTTCTGGGTTTTCTGGCCAGGAAGCAAGTGTTTGTTGCTGTACACTATGCGAGTCTCTGGTAGAGAAATGCCCATTGTGACATTACCTTGCCTTTTTACAAATAAAACAGGGGCACAGCTCCTTGTACTTGCACGTTTAGAGGCTAAAGACAGAGGTGCCAAATGTCGCATTTCAAAGGACAAATGCATGGATTAAAACTGAATGTGCGAAGACTCTCTCTTCTCCAAAGGCCTATGAGGTGAATGTGAGAATCTCTGCTATCAAGATGTTTCTCCCCCAAGCAAGGAGCTGAAATTCAGACCGTGTTGTTGTAAACTCAGTTTCAGAAGTGGAGTGGAACTCTACTCCCTGCCCACTCTGTGCCTCTTTTTGACTGAGTAGCAAAAGTTTATTTGTCCATGCTCACCCTGCCTGTGGGAGAACAAATCCTCTTATGAAAATAATGCTCTTTTGAACATCCAAGGAGTGCAGATTCACAACCAGTATTCTGGTGGGAAGAAGCTGAAACGAGGTATGCACAGTGCCTGTTTCAAAACAATTCCAGCCTAGCAGTGCCTTTTGCTGCCTGGACTTGGCCATTTGCCCAGCTGCTCTAATCACGTGATGTGGAGTTTCTTGGATATTAGTAGATTTCTAACTGAAACACAGAGCTGGTACTCAGACGGTGTTTTTGTGAGCAAAGTTTCCGAAATCATGTGCTAATTTTCTACCTACCTGCTTCTGCCTTTTCTTGGCAGGAACAAGTGTTTGTTCATATATGCTACTTGTGTCTGTGGTAGAGAAAGGCCCATTATGAGCTCTCACTCCCTTCGTAGAAACAAGCACTGGGGCAATACTATTTGTTTTTGGATGGTTAGAGCCTGAAGACAGGTGTGAAATGCCTGTTTCAAACGTGCAACGGCGAGGATTGCACCTAATTGCAAGATGTCTCTCTTTTCTAGCAAGCAACAGGCTGGGGAAAGGGAAAATCTGGGACACCAGGAGCTTAATCTCCCCAAGCAAAAGCTGGAATTCAGCCTGTGTTGCTATAAACAGATTTTCAGAAACTGAGTGGGACTGTACTCCCTGCTCACTCTGTGCCATGTTGGCAAGAGTAGAAACAAGTTGTTTCCCCATGTTCCATGTGCCTGTGGAGCACGGTGGCTTCTTATTCAAATACCACTCTCTGTGTACAGGCAAACATTGGAACGACACACATAATGTTCTGATGGTTAGAATCTCAATTGATAAATGCCCAATAGTGGTTTTGGAAATCTCTGGACTCGGAGTGAGATTTCACAGCTGGATATCTCCAATTGACCAGAGACTACATTCAATCGAATAGTACAAGGAGTGGTATTTGGAGATTTCTTTCTCAAATAGAAACACCTCGGACTCAGACCTGTTTTTGTGAATTCAGTTTCAGGAAAGCAGTGGAAATTACTACCTCCCTTCTCTTTTCTGTTTACTTCCAGGAGGGAAGAGTTTGTTCCTGTACACTACCTGTGTCTGCAGTAGTGAATTTCCCATTATGACATCACAATCCATTTATAGAAACGAGCCCTGGGGCAAGGCTATTTGTGCTTGGCCCATGAGAGCCTGAAGACAGAAGTGCAAAATGCCATGTTTCAAAACCCAAATGCCTGGAGGATAACTTCATGCAAGATGTCCCACTTGGGTGTGCAGCTCCTTTCAAGTGAATGGGAGAAACTGCACAATCAAGAGCTTGCCCTACCAAAGAAGGAGCTGGAAATCAGAATATGTTGCTATAAATGACAGTTTCAGAAACATAGTGAAACTGTACACACAATCTTTTGGTGCCTCTTTTGGACAGAGTTGCAACAGATGTGCATGCTCCCTCTACCAGTGGGAGTATAAGGCCACTTATGAAAATACAGCTGTCAATATTCAGACAGGGACTTGGGAATCACACCTAATATTCTGATGGGTAGAAACTGAAGTGAGATAGGCACAGTTCCTGTTCCTGAAAGTCTCCGGCCTAGGTTGGCCTTTTTGATAGGGGCACAAATCCATTTGCCTCCAAGATTCGTGCAAGTGAATGCAAGTTTCTGGGCTATCAGGAGAGTTCCGCCTTAATGAAGGCACTGGAACTCAGACCAGTTTTTTGTGTACTCACTTCCAGAAACTTAGTGCACATCTGTTCCCTGCCTACTCTGTGTCTGTGGTAGGTAAAGGTCCATTTTGACATCACACTCCCTATGCAGAAACAAGGTGTGGGGCAGAACAGCTTGTGTTTGAAAAGTTAGGGCTTGAGGACAGAGGTGACCAGTGATGGTTTTCAGAGCCCAAATGCGAGGAGGACAACTTAAGGCCAGATTTCCCTCTTTTCCTGGCAGCTGCATGGAAGTGAATGGGAGCATCTGGGATATCAGGAAGTTTATATCCCAGACAAAAGGCTGAATTTCAGACCGAGTTTCTGTAAACTCACTTTGAGAAACTGGGTGGAAATATATATTCCCGGCAACTCTGTGCCTCTTCTGGCCAGAGTAGCAACAGTTTGTTTGCCCATTCTGCCTGTGCCTGTGGAAAACACAGCCTCTCACGAAAACACCTCTTTTTGTACACTCAAGTGGCAGAGAAACAAATATTCTGATGGGTAGCGTAAGAAGCCAGAAAGGCACCCTGCCTGTTTCTAAAATCTTCCGCGTAGGTATGCCGTGTTTGGGCTGGATACGTCAGCTTGCCCACAAGCTCCATTCAAGCAAAAGTCTGTGTGTGGTATATCCGGAGATTTCTCCCTGAAACAAGCACCTGGAACTCAGACCATGTGGGTGTAACCTCAGTTTCAGAAACAGAGTGAAAATCTATTCCCTGCCTTCTCTCTGGGTTTTCTGGCTAGGAAGCAAGTGTTTGTTGCTGTACACTATGCGAATCTTTGGTAGAGATAAGCCCATTATGACATCACATTGCCTTTTTAGAAACAAACCCAGGGGCACAGCTCCTTGTACTTGCACGTTTAGAGGCTAAAGACAGAGGTGCCAAATGCTGCCTTTCAAAGCCCAAATGCATGCATTAAAACTGAATGTGGGACGTCTCTCTGTTCTCGCAGGTCCTATCATGTGAATGTGAGAATCTGTGCTATCAAGAGGTTTGTCTCCAAAGCAAGAGCTGGAATTCAGACCATGTTGTTGTAAACTGAATTTCAGAAATGGAGTGGAACTTTACTCCCTGCCCACTCTGTGCCTCTTTTTGACTGAGGAGCAAAACTTTATTTGTTTGTGCTCACCCTGCCTGTGGGAGAAGAAATCCTCTTAGGAAAATACTGCTCTTTTGTACATCCAAGGAGTGCAGATTCGCAACTAGTATTCTAGTGGGAAGAAGCTGAAATGAGGTATGCACAGTGACTGTTTCAGAATGATTCTGGCCTAGCAGTGCCTTTTGCTGCCTGGACATGGCCGTTTGCCCAGCTGCTCTATTCATGTGATGTGGAGGTTCTTTGATATTTGTAGATTTCTCCCTGAAACACAGAGCTGGTACTCAGATGGTGTTTTTGTGAGCAAAGTTTCTGAAATCATGTGCTAATTTTCTCCCTACCTGCTTCTGCCTTTTCTTGGCAGGAACAAGAGTTTGTTCATCTATGCTACTTGTGTCTGTGGTAGAGAAAGGCCCATTATGAGCTCAAACTCCCTTCCTAGAAACAAGCACTGGGGCAAAACTACTTGTGTTTGGACGGTTTGAGCCTGAAGACAGAGGTGTGAAATGCCTGTTTCAAACGTGCAATGGTGAGGATTGCGCCTAATTGCAAGATGCCTCTCTTTTCTAGCAACCACCAGGCAAGAGAAAGGGAGAATCTGAGATATCAGGAGCTTAATCTCCCCAAGCAAAAGCTGGAATTCAGACTGTGCTGCTCTAAATTGATTTTCAGAAACTGTGTGGGACTGTACTCCCTGCTCACTCTGTGCCTTGTTGGGAATAGAAGGAACAGGTTGTTTCCCCATGTTCCATGTGCCTGTGGAGAATGGTGGCTTCTTATTCAAATACCACTCTCTGTGTACATGCAAACGTTGGAATGACACACGTAACATTCTGATGGTTAGAATCTCAATTGAGAAACGCCCAATGCCAGTTTTGGAAGTCTCTGGACTTGGAGAGAGATTCCACAGCAGGATGTCTCCAATTGACCACAGGCTCCATTCAAGGGAATGGGATGTGGAGTGTTATCTGGAGATTTCTCTCTCAAATAGAAACACCTGGGACTCAGACCTGCTTTTTGTGAAGTCACTTTCAGGAAAGAAGTGGAAATTACTACCTCCCTGCTCATTGCCATTTACTTCCAGGAGTTAAGTGTTTGTTTCTGTACACTACCTGTGTCTGCAGTAGTGAATGTCCCATTATGACATCACAATCCCTTTGTTTTAAAGAGTACTGGTGCACGACTATTTGTGCTTGGCCCATGAGAGCATGAAGACAGAAGTGCCAAATGCTGTGTTTCAAAGTCCAAATGCCTGGAGGATAACTTCATGCAAGATGTCCCTTTTGGCCATGCCACTCCTTTCAAGTGAATCTGAGAATCTGCACAATCGAGAGGTTTCCCTACCAAAGAAGGAGCTGGAAATCAGAACACATTGCTATAAATGACAGTTTCAGAAACATATTGAAACTCTACACACAATCTTTTGCTTCCTCTTTTGGCCAGAGTTTCAATAGATGTGCATGCTCCCTCTACCTGTGGGAGGATATGGGCACTTAGGAAAATATGGCTGTCATTGTAGTGTCAGGGACTTGTAAATCACAACTAATATTCTGATGGGTAGAAACTGAAGTGAGATAGGCACAGTGCCTGTTTCTGAAGTCTCCGGCCTAGCTCTTCCTTTTTGATGGCTGCACAACTCCATTTGCCTCCAAGATTCGTGCAAGCGAACTCAAGTCTCTGGGGTAACAGGAGATTTATGCCTTAATGAAGGCACTGGAACTCAGACCAGTTTTTTTGAGTACTCACTTCCAGAAACTCAGTGCACATCTGTTCCCTTCCTTTCCTGTGTCTGTGGTAGGTAAAGGCCCATTTTGCCATCACACTCCCTATGCAGAAACAAGATGAGGGGCAGAAATACTTGTGTTTGGACCATTAGAGCTTGAGGACACAGGTGACCAATGACAGTTTTCAAAGCCCAAATGCGTGGAGGACAACTTAATGCCAGATTTCCCTCTTTTCCTAGCAGCTGCATGGAAGTGAATGGGAGCATCTGAGATATCAGGAAGTTTATCTCTCAGAAAAAGGCTGCATTTAAGACCCTATTGCTGTAAACTCACTTTTAGAAACAGAATGGAAATATATACTCCCTGCAACTCTGTTCCTCTTCTCGCCAGAGTAGCAACAGATTGTTTGTCTCCTCTGCCTGTGCCTGTGGAAAACACAGCCTCTCATGAAAACACCTCTTCTTGTACACTCAAGGGGCAGAGAAACATGCCTAATATTCTTACAGGTAGCATATGAAGCCAGAAAGCCACACTGCCTGTTCTGAAATTATCCACATAGGTGTGCTGTGTTCAGGCTGGATAGTTCCATTTGCCCACAAGCTCCATTCAAGCAAAAGGCTGTGTGCAGGATATCCGGAGATTTCTCCCGGAAACAAGGAGCTGGAACTCATACCGTGTGACTCTGACCTCAATTTCAGAAACTGAGTGAAAATCTACTCCCTGCTTGCTCTCTGTGTTTTCTGCCCAGGAAGCAAGTGTTTGTTGCTGTACACTACATGTGTGTCTGGTAGAGAAAGGCCATTGGTATCATCACATTGCCTTTTTTGTAACAAACCCAGGGGCCCACCACAGTTCTCCACAGGCACAGGTAACATAGAGAAAAAACTGTTCCAAATAAGGCACAGAGTGAGCACGTAGTACAGCCCCACTCAATTTCTGAAAATCAGTTTATAGCAACACGGTGTGAATTGCAGGTTTGCTTGGAGAGATTAAGCTCCTGATATCCCAGATTCTCCCTTTTGCTCACTTGGAGGTTGCTAGAAAACAGAGGCATTTTGCAATTCGTTGTAATCTATGCCTTTGCACATTGAAAACAGGCAATTTGCACCTCCATATTAAGGCTCTAACCATCCAAACACATGTAGGGTTGCCCCTTTGCTGTTTCTTCAAAGGGAGTGTGAGGTCATAAAGGGCCTTTCTACCACAGACACAAGTAGTGTAGATGAACAAAATCTTGTTCCTGCCAAGTAAAGGCAGAAGCAGGTATGTAGAATAGTAGCACACAATTTCAGAAACTCTGTTCACAAAAATCCCATCCGGGTACCAGCTCTCTTTCACAGAGAAATCAACTAATATCCAATAAACTCACAATCACATGAATAGAGCTGCTGGGAAAATGGAGATTTACTGGCAGCGAAAGGCACTGCTTCGCCAGAATCTTTCTGAAACAGGCACTGTGCATACCTCATTTTAACTTCATCCCAACAGAATACCAGTTGTGATTCTCCCGTGCTTTTCTGTACAATGACTGCCTTATTTACCTAAGTGCCCTTATACTTCCACTGGTAGAGGGAGCATGGACACTGGTTGCAACTCTGGCCAAAAGAGGTGCAGATTGGCTGTACATATACCGGATTTTTCTGAAAATGTCGTTTTTATCTACATGTTCTGATTTCTAGCTCCTTCTTTGGTATGGAAACCTCTTGATTGTGAAGATTCTCCCATTACCTTGAAAGGAGATGCACGACCAAGCGGGACATTTTGCATGAAGTTATACTCCAGGAATATGGGCATTGAACCCCAGCGTTTAGCACTTCTATCTTCAGGCTCTAACAGTCGAGACACAAATAGCAGTGCCCAGGAATCATTTCTACAAAGGGATTGTGATGTCATAATGGGAATTTATCTACTACAAACACAGGTACTGTAGAGGAACAAACTCTTGCCTCCTGGCAGTGAACAGCGAACAGCAGGGAGGTATTAAGTTCCATGCCAATCGTGAAACTGACTTCACATAAAGCAGGTGTGAGTTTCAGGGGTTTCTTTTTGAGGGAGAAATCTCCAAATATCACTACACCTCCCATTCACTTGAATGCACCCTGTGGTCAAATGGAGATATCTAGGTATAGGTTGGTTCTCCGAGTCAAGAGATATCCGAAGCAGGCAGTGTGCTTTACTTGATTCAGATTTTAACCATGAGATCATTACTTTGTTTCTCCACCATTGTCCAGTACAAAGAGAGCGGTATTTGAATAAGAAGCCACAGTTCTCCACAGGCACAGAGAACAAAGAGAAACAAACTATTCCTACTCTTCCAAATAAGGCACAGAGTGAGCAGGGAGTACAGACCCACTCAGTTTCTGAAAATCAGTTTATAGCAACACGCTCTGAATTCCAACTTTTGCTTGGGGAGATTAAACTCCTGATATCCCAGATTCTCTCTTTCGCTTGCTTGGAGGTTGCTAGAAAAGAGAGGCATCTTATAATTAGGTGTAATCCTCGCATTTGCTGGTTGAAAACTGGCATTTTACACCTCTGCCTTAACGCTCTACCAGTACAAACAAAAACAGTGTTTCACCAGTGCTTGTTTCTACGATGGGAGTTTGAGGTCATAATGGGCATTTCTCTACCACAGACACAAGTAGCACACATGAACAAACTCTTGTTCTTGCCAAGTAAATGCAGAAGCAGGTAGGCAGAAAAGTAACACACATTTTCAGAAACTGTGTTCACAGAAAAACTGTCTGAGTACAAGCTCCGTGTTTCAGGGAGAAATCACCTGATATCCAAGAATCTCCCCATCACATGAATAGAGCAGCTGAGAAAACAGAGATTTACTGGGAGCGAAACACACTGCTAGGCAGGAAAATTTCTGAAAAAGGCACTGTGCATACCTCATTTCAACTTCATCCCAACAGAATATTAGTTGTGATTCTGCAGTGCTTCCGTACAAAGAAAGCCGTATTTACTTAAGTGTCCTTATACTCCCACTAGTAGAGGGAGCATGGACAACGGTTGCAACTCTGGCCAAAAGAGGCACAAATTGCTTGTGCAGCTTCCCTGTTTTTCTGAAACTGCTGTTAATACCAACAGGTTCTGATTTCCAGCTCCTTCTTTGGTAGGGAAACCTCTTGATTGTGCAGATTCTCCCATTACCTTGAAAGGAGATGCACAGACAAAAGGGACATTTTGCATGAAGTTATACTTCAGGCATCGGGGCATTGAAACCCGGGCTTTGGCACTTCTATCTTCAGGATCTAGAGGTCCAAACACATGTAGCAGCCCCCCAGGGTTCATTTCTACAAAAGGATTGTGAGGTCATAATTTGACTTTCACTACTGCAGACACAGATAGTGTACAAGAACAAACTTTTGTCTCCTGGCCATAAAAAGCAAAGAGCAGGGAGGTAGCAATTTCTGCTCCGTTCATGAAACTGACTTCACATAAACCAGGTGTGAGTTCCAGGTGTTTCTATTTGATGGAGAAATCTCCAAATATCACTCCACATCCCAATCACTTGAATGCAGCTTCTGGTCAAATGGCGATATCCAGCCATGGGATGGTTCTCCTAGTCAAGAGATATCCAAAGCAGGCAGTGTGCTTTTCTTGATTCAGATTCTAACCAGGAGAACATTACGTGTGTTTCTCCACCATTTGCCTATACAAAGAGAGAGGTATTTGAAGAAGAAGCCACAGTTCTCCACAGGCACAGGGAGCAAGGAGAAACAAACTATTCCTACTCTTTCAAATAAGACACAGAGTGAGCAGGGAGTACAGACCCAGTCAGTTTCTGAAAATCAGTTTATAGCAACAAAGTCTTTATTCCAGCTTTTACTTAGGAAGATTAAGCACCTTATAACAGAGATTGTCCATTTCCCTTGCTCTGAGATTGCTAGAAATGAGCGGCATCTTATAATTAGGTGTAATCCTCATCTTTGCAGGTTGAAAACAGGCAATTTAAACCTCTGTCTTAGGGCTCCAACCTTCCCAACAAAAGTAGTGTTGCCCTAGTGCTTGATTCAGTGATGGGTGTGTGATGTGATAATGGGCATTTCTCTAACACAGACACAAGTGGTGTACATGAACAAACCCTTGTTATTGCCAAGTAAATGTAGAAGCAGGTAGCTAGAAAAATAGCACACAATTTCAGAAACTTTGTTCACAGAAACCCCGTCTGAGTACCAGCTCTCTGTTTCACGGAGAAATGAACTAATACCCAAGAAACTCGCCATCACATGAACAGAGCAGCTGGGAAAATGGGGATGTACTGGTAGCACTGCTAGGCTGGAATCTTCATGAAACAGGCACTGTGCATACCTCGTTTCAAATTCATCCCAACAGAATATTAGTTGTGACTCTCCATTGCTTGTCTGTACAATGACAGCCGTATTTACCTATGTTCATTTATAATCCCACCGGTAGATGAAGCATGGGCAACGGTTGCATCTCTGGGCAAAAGAGGCACAGATTCGGTGTACAGTTTCCCTATGTTTCTGAAACTGTCATTTATAGCAACATGATCTGTTTTCCAGCTCCTTCTTTGGTAGGGAAACCTCTTGATTGTGCAGATTCTCCCATTCCCTTGAAAGGAGCTGTGTGGCCAAGAGGGACATTTGGAATGAAGTTGCACTCCAGACATTTGGGCTTTGAAGCCCGGCCTTTGGCACTTCCATCTTAAGGCTGTAAAGGTCCAAACACAAATAGCAGTGCCCTAAGACTCGTTTCTACAAAGGGATTGTGATGTTATAGTGGGACTTTCACAACTGCAGACACAGGTAGTGTACAGGAACAAACTCTTGCCTCCTGGCAGTAAATGGTGAAAGCAGGAAAGTAGTAATTTCCACACAATTCGTGAAACTGACTTCACATAAAGCAGGTGTGAGGTCCAGTTTTTTCTATATAAGGGAGAAATCTCCAAATATCACTCCACCGCCCAATGACATGAATACAGCTCTTGTTCAAATGGTGATATCCAGCCATGGGGTGGCTCTCCTAGTCAAGACATATCCAGAGTAGGCAGTGTGCTTTTCTTGATTCAGATTCTAACCATGAGATCAATGCATGTGTTTCTCCACCATTTGCCTTTACAAAGGGGATGGTATTTGAATAAGACACCACAGTGCTCTACAGGCACAGGGAACATGGAGAAACAAACTGTTCCTACTCGTCCAAATAAAGCACAGAGTGAGCAGGAAGTAGTCCCACTCAGTACCTGAAATTCAAGTAATAGCGACACGGTCTGAATTCCAGCTTTTTCTTGTGGAGATTAAGCTCCTGATAACCCAGATTCTCCATTTTGCTTGCTCTGAGTGTGCTAGAAAAGAGAGGCATCTTGTAATTAGGTGTAATCATCGCCTTCGCAGCTTGAAAACAGGCATTTTACACCTCTGTCTTAAGGCTCTAACCTTCCCAACAAAAGTGGTGTTGCCCCTGTGCTTGTTTCAACGATGGGAATGTGAGGTCATAATGGGCATTTCTCTACCACAGACACAAGTAGCGTAGATGAACAATCTCTTGTTCCTGCCAAGAACAGGCAGAAGCAGGTAGGTAGAAAAGTAGCACATAATTTCAGAAACTTTGTTCACAAAAACCCCATCTGAGTACCAGCTGTGTGTTTCACAGAAAAATAAACTAATACCCAAGAAACTCACCATCACGTGAATAGAGCAGCTGGGAAAACGGAGAAGTACTGGAAGCAAAAGGCACTGCTATGCCAGAATCTTTCTGAAACAGGCACTGTGCATACCTCATTTCAACTTCATCCCAACAGAATATTAGTTGTGATTCTCCCATGCTTGTCTGTACAATGACAGTCGTATTTACCTAAATGCCCTTATACTCCAACTGGTAAAGGAAGCATGGAAAGCAGTTGCAACTCTGGCCAAAACAGGCATACATGGGGTGTACAGTTTCCCTATGTTTCTGAAACTGTCGTTTATAGCAACATGTTCTGATTTCAGGCTCCTTCTTTGGTAGGGAAATATCTTGATTGTGCAGATTCTTCCATTCCCTTGGAAGGAGATGCATGGCCATGCGGACATTTTGCATGTAGTTATACTCCACGCATTGGGGCTTTGAACCCCAGCCTTTGGCACTTCAATCTTCCAGCTCTAATGGTCCAAACACAAATAGCAGTACCCCAGCACTTGTTTCTACAAAGTGATTGTGATGTCATAATGGGATGTTTACTACTACAGACAGAGGTATTGTACAGGAACAAAATCTTGCCTCCTGGCAGTAAAAACTGAAGAGCAGGGAGGTAATGATTTCCATTCCTTTCATGAAACTTACTTTACAAAAAGCAGGTTTGAGGTCCAGGTGTGTCTATTTCAGGGAGAATTTTCTGAATATCACTCCATCTCCCATTCAATTGAATGGAGCTTGTGGTCAGATTGAGATATTCAGCCATGGGATGGCACTCCTAGTCAAGAGATATCCGAAGCAGACAATGTGATTTTCTTGATTTAGATTCTAACCATGAGAAGTAAAATCACATGTGTTTCTCCACCTTTTGCCCATACAAAGACAGCGGTGTTTGAATATGAAGGAAAAGTTCTCCACAGGCACAGGGAAAATGGAAAAACAAACTGTTCCTACTCTTCCAAATAAGGCACAAGTGAGCAGTGAGTACAGTCCCACTCAGTTTCTGAAAATCAGTTTATAGCAACACTGTGTGAATAACAGCTTTTGCTTGGGGAGTTTAAACTACTGAAATCCCAGATTCTCCCTTTTGCTTGCTTGGAGGTTGCTAGAAAAGGGAGGCACCTTATAATTAGGTACAATCCTCACCTTTGCAGGTTGAAAACAGGCATTTTATAGTTCTGTCTTAAGGCTCTAACCGTCCTAACACAAGTAGTGTTGCCCCAGTGCTTCTTTCTACGATGGGAGTGTGAGGTCATAATGGGACTTTCTCTACCACAGACACAAGTAGCAGAGGTGAAGAAACTCTTGTTCCTGCCAAGTAAAAGCAGAAACAGGTAGGTAGATAAGTAGCACACATTTTCAGAAACTTTGTTCACAAAAATACTGTCTGAGTAAGAGCTCTGTGTTTCAGGGAGCAATCACCTGATATCCAAGAATCCAGCCATCTTATGAACAGAGCGCCTGGGAAAACGGAGATGTACTGGCAGCAAAATGCACTGCTAGGCTGGAAACTTTCTGAAGGAGGCACTGTACATACCTCATTGCAGTTTCATCCAAACAGAATATTAGTTGTGATTCTCCTGCGCTTCAGTAAAATGAAAGCCGTATTTACCTAAGTGCCCTTATACTCCCACTGGTAGAGAGAGCATGAACAACGGTTGCAACTCTGGCCAAAAGAAGCACATATTGCTTGTACAGTTTCCCTATTTTTCTGAAACTTTCATTTATACCAACATGATCTGATTTCCAGCTCCTTCTTTGGTAGGGAAACCTCTTGATTGTGCAGATTCTCCCATTACCTTCAAAGGACATGCAGGGCCAAAAGGGACATTTTGAATTATATAATATTTCAAGCATTTGGGCTTTGAAATCCGGCCATTGGCACTTCCATCTTCAGGCTCTCGAGATCCAAACACATATAGCAGACCCCCAGGTTTCGTTTCTACAAAGGGATTGTGAGGTCATAATTGGACTTTCACTACTGCAGCCACAGGTAGTGTACAGGAACAAACTCTTGCCTCCTGGCCATAAAAAGCAAAGAGCAGGGCGGTAGTAATTTCCACTCTGTTCGTGAAACTGACTTCACATAAAGCAGGTGTGAGGTGCAGATGTTTCTATTTGAGGGATAAATCTCCGAATAACACTCTACCTCCCATTTACCTGAATGCAGCTTGTGGTCAAATGGAGATATCCAGCCATGGGATGGCTCTCCTAGTCAAGAGATATCCGAAGGCAGTGTGCTTTTCTTGATTCTGATTCTAACCATGAGAATATTACATGTGTTTCTACACCGTTTGTCTCTACAAAGAGAGAGGTATTTGGATAAGAAGCCAAAGTTCTCCGCAGGCACAGGGAATGTGGAAAAACAAACTGTTCCTACTCTTTCAAATAAGGCACAGAGTGAGCAGGGAATACAGTTCCACTCATTTTCTGAAAATCAGTTTACAGAAACATGGTCTGAACTCCAGCTTTGCTTGGGGAGATTAAGCTTCTGATAACCCAGATTCTCCATATCCCTTGCACTGAGGTTGCTAGAAAAGACAGGCATCTTGTAATTAGGTGTAATCATCAACTTTGCAGGTTGAAAACAGGCATTTTACACCTCTGCCTTAAGGCTCTAATCTTCCCAACAAAAGTAGTGTTCCCCCAGTGCTTGGTTCATTGCTGGGTGTGTGAGGCCATAATGGGCATTTCTCTAACACAGACACAAGTAGCGTAGATGAACAAACTCTTGTTCCTGCCAAGTAAAGACAGAAGCAGGTAGGTAGAAAAATAGCATACAATTTCAGAAACTTTGTTCACAAAAAAAACCCCTGTGAATACCAGCTTTGTGTTTCACGGAGAAATGAACTAATACCCAAGAAATTTGCCATCATGTGAATAGAGCAGCTGGCAAAACAGAGATGTACTGGCAGGTAAAGGCACTGCTAGGCCGGAATCTTTCTGAAACAGCCACTGTGCATACCTCTTTTCAAATTCATCCCAACAGAATATTAGTTGGGACAATCCATTGCTTGTCTGTACAATGACAGCCATATTTAACTATATGCACTTATAATCCCACTGGTAGAGGGAGCATGGACAATGGTTGCAACTCTGGGCAAAAGATTCACAGATTGGTTGTACTGTTTCCCTATGTTTCTGAGACTGTTGTTTATAGCAATATGATCTGATTTCCAGCTCCTTCTTTGGTAGGGAAACCTCTTGATTGTGCAGATTCTCCCATTCCCTTGAAAGAAGCTCTATGGCCAACAGGAATATTTGGAATGAAATTACACTCCAGGCATATGGCTTTGAAACACGGCCTTTGGCACTTCCATCTTCAGGCTCTAAAGGTCCAAACACAAATAGCAGTTCCCCAGGACTCATTTCTACAAAGGGATTGTGATGTCATAATGGCACTTTCATAACTGCAGACACAGGTAGTATACAGGAACAATCTCTTGCCTCCTGGCAGTAAAAAGTGAAGAGCAGGGAGGTAGTATTTTCCATGCCATTTGTGAAACTGACTTCACATAAAGCAGATGTGAAGTCCAGTTGTTTCTATGTGAGGTAGATATCTCCAAATATCACTCCACCTCCCACTGCCTGAATACAGCTTGTGGTCAAAGGGAGATATCCAGCTATGGGATGGCTCTCCAAGTCAAGAGATATCCAGAGCAGGCAGTGGGCTTTTCTTGATTCACATTCTAACCATGAGAAGTAAAATTATGTGTGTTTCTCCACCTTTTGCCCATACAAAGAGAGTGGTAATAAGAATAAGAATAAGAATAAGAAGGAACAGTTCTCCACAGGCACAGGGAACATGGAGAAACAAACTGTTCCTACTCTTCCAAATAAGGCACAAGTGAGCAGGGAGTACAGTCCCACTCAGTTTCTGAAAATCAGTTTATAGCAATGCTGTCTGCATTACAGCTTTTGCTTGGGGAGTTTAAGCTCCTGAAATCCCAGATTCTCCCTTTCACTTGCTTGGAGGTTCCTAGAAAATGGAGGAACCTTGTAATTAGGTATAATCCTCACCTTTGCAGGTTGAAAACAGGCATTTTACAGTTCTGTCTTAAGGCTCTAACAGTCTTAACACAAGTAGTGTTGCAACAGTGCTTGTTTCTGCGATGGGAGTGTGAGGTCATATTGGGCCTTTCTCTACCACATACACAAGTAACAGAGGTGAAAAAACTCTTCTTCCTGCCACATAAAAGCAGAAGCAGGTAGGTAGAAAAGTAGCACACACATTCACAAACTTTGTTCACCAAAACAAAGTCTGAGTACCAGCTCTGTGTTTCAGGGAGAAATCATCTAATATCCCAGATACTCCCCATAAAATGAAGAGAGCAGCTAGGCCAACGGACATGTCCAGGAACCAAAAGGCACGGCTAGGCCAGAATCATTCCTAAACAGGCACTGTGCATACCTCATTTCACCTTTTCCCAACAGAATATTAGTTGTGATTCTCCAGTGCTTGTCTGTATAAAGACAGCCATATTTTCCTAACTGCCCTTACACACCCACTGGTACAGGGAGCATGGACAACATATGCAACTCTGGCCAAAGAGGCACAGATTGTGTGTAGAGTTTCACTCTGTTTCTGAAACTGTCGTTTTTAGCAACATGTTCTGATTTCCAGCTCATTTTTGGTAGGGAAACCTCTTGATGGTGCAGATTATAGCATTCACTTAAAATAGCTGCCCAGCCTTGAGGGACATTGTGCATGAAGTTATGCTTCAGGCATTTTGGCTTTGAAAACTGGCATTAGGCAGTTCTCTCTTCAGGCTCTAAAGGTCCAAACAAAAATAGCAGTGCCTGAGGGCTCATTTCTACAAAGGGATTGTGATGTCATAATGGGACTTTCACTAGTGTACACACAGTTAATGTACAGGAACAAACACTTTCCTCCTGGCAGTACATGGCAAAGAACAGGGAGGTAGTAATTTCCATTCCATTCCAGAAATAGACTTCACAAAAAGCAGGTCTGAGTTCCATGTGTTTCTATTGCAGGGAGAAATCTCTGAATATCACTCAAACTCCCATTCGATTCAATGGATCTTGAGCTCAAAAGGAGATATCCAGCCATGGAATGGCACTCCTACTCCAGAGATTTCCGAAGCAGACAGCTTGCTTTTCTCAATTCAGGTTATATAAATCAGAACATTACAAGTGTTTCTCCCAAGATTGCCCATAAAAAGACAATGGTATTTCAATAAGAAGCCAGAGGTCTCCACAGTCACAGGGAACATGGAGAAACAAACTGTTCCTACACTTCCAAATAAGGAACAGGATGAGCAGGGTGTAGATTCCCACTCAGTTTTTGAAAATAAGTTTATAGCAACGCGGTCTGAATTACATCATTTGCTTGGGGAGATTAAGCTCCTGATATCCAACATTCTCCCTTTCACTTGCTTGGAGTTAGAGGAGAGAGGCATCATAGAATTAGGTGTAATCCATGCCTTCACACGATGAGAACAGGCATTTTCCATGTCTGTCTCCAGGCTCTAACCATCCAAACACAAGTAGTGATGCCCCAGTACTTATTTCTATGAAGGGACTCGGAGGTCATAATGGGCCTTTCTCTAACACAGACACAAGTAGCGTAGATGAACAAACTCTTATTCCTGCCAAGTAAATGCAGAAACAGGTAGGTAGTAAATTAGCACACAATTTCATAAACTTTGTTCAGAAAAACACCGTCTGAGTACCAGGTCTCTGTTTCAGGGAGAAATCATCTAAAATCCCAGAAACTCGCCTTAAAATGCAGAGTGTAGCTAGGCCAACGGACATGTCCAGGAACCAAAAGGCACTGCTTGGCCAGAATCTTTCCTAAACAGGCACTGTGCATACCTTGTTTCAGATTTTCCCAACAGAATATTAGTTGTGAATCTCCAGTGCTTGTTGGTACAAAGACAGCCATATTTTCCTAACTGCCCTTATACTCCGTCTGGTAGAGGGAGCATGAACAAAGTTTGAAACTCTGGCCAAAGAGCAATAGATTGGGTGTAGAATTTCACTGTGTTTATGAAACTGTCATTTATAGCAACATGTTCTGATTTCCAGCTCATTTATGGTAGAGAAACCTCTTGATTGTGCAGATTCTCCCATTCACTTGAAAGGAGCTGCACAGCCACAAGGGACATTTTGCATTAAGTTATACTCCAGGCATTTAGGTTTTTAAACCCAGCATTTGGTAGTTCTCTCCTCAGTCTCTAAGGGATCAAACACAAATAGCAGTGCCAAAGAGCTCATTTCTACAAAGGGATGATGATGTAATAATGGACTTTCACTACTTCAGACAGAGGTAGTGTACAGGAACAAACACTTGACTCCTGGCAGTAAAGGGTAAGAAGCACAGAGGTAGTAATTTCCACTCCGTTCTGGAAACTCACTTCACAAAAAGTAGGTCTGAGTTACAGGTGTTTCTATTTGGTAATCTCTGAATACCACTCCACCTCCCATTCGATTAAATGGAGCTTTTGCTCAAAAGGAGATATCTAGCCATGGAATGGCACTCCTACTCCAGAGATTTCTGAAGCAGGCCATGTGCTTTTCTCGATCAGATTTGATTCATCGGAACATTACATTTTTTTCTCAAATGTTTGCCCATGCATAGAGAGCAGCATTTGAATAAGAATCCACAGTTCTCCACAGGCACAGGGAACATGTAGAAACAAACCGTTCCTACTCTTCCAAATAAGGCACAGAGTGAGCAGGGTGTAGAGTCCCACTCAGTTTTTGAAAATCAGTTTATAGCAACACAGCCTGAATTACAGCTTTTGCTTGGGGAGATTAAGCTTGTAATATCCAAGATTCTCCCTTTCTCTTGCTTGGAGGTAGAGAGGAGAAGCATCACAGAATTATGTGTAATCCTTGCCTTCACATGATAAAAAGGGCCACTTTCCACATCTGCCTTCAGGCTCTAACCATCCAAACAAAAGAAGTGATGCCCCAGTGCTTGTTTCTACACTGGGACTCTGAGGTCATAGTGGGCCTTTCTCTACCAATGACACAAGTAGTGTAGATGAAAAAAAAAAAAAAACTCTTGTTCCTGCCAAAAAAAAGGCAGAAGCAGGTAGGTACAAAATTAGCAGACAATATCAGAAAACTTATTCACAAGAACACTTTCTGAGTACCACCTCTGTAATTCAGGGAGCAGTCAACTAATATCCAAGAAACTCCCCATCACATGCATAGAGCAGCTGGGCAAAAGGAAATGTCCAGGCAGCAAAAGGCATGCTAGGCCGGGATTTTCTGAAGCAGGCACTGTGCCTACCTCATTTCAGATTTCACCAACAGAATATTAGTTGTGATTCTCCTGTGCTGGTCTGTACAATGACAGCTGTATTTTCCTAAATGTCCTTCTACTCTCCCTGGTAGACCAAGCATAGACAATGGTTGCAACTCTGGCCAAAAGAGGTACAGATTGGGGCCAGAGGGTTAGATCAGTGCTTCCAGCGCCGGCCTCATAACCGCAAGGACCTGAGTTCAATCCCCGGTAACCACATATAATTCTGGGCGTGGAGACTCACACTCACCAACAATCAACACCGCATACCACAGTGCCGGACATGGTGGCTCACGCCTGTAATCCCAGCATTTGGGAGGCAGAGGCAGGAGGATTGCTGAGTTCGCAGCGGCTTGCCTGGGCACCATAGTGAGGTCAGGGTCAGCCTGAACTACAAAGCGAGACCCTGTCTCAAAAAATTAAAAAAAAAAAAGAGGTACAGATTGGGTGTAGAGTTTCAGTATGTTTCTGAAATTGTCATTTATATCAACACATTCTGATTTCTAGCTCCTTCTTTTGTAGAGAAGCCTCTTGATTGTGCAGAGTCTCCCATTCACTTGAAAGGAGCTGCATGGCCTAGAGGGACATTTTGCATGAAGTTATACTCCAGGCATTTGGGGGGTGAAACCCAGAATTTGGCATTTATGTCTTCAGGATCTAAGGGTGCAAACACAAATAGCTGTGCCCCAGGGCTCATTTCTACAAAGGGATTGCGACGTCATAATGGGACATTCACTCCTGCACACACAGGTAGTGTAGAGGAACAAACACTTGCCTCCTGGCAGTAAACGGCAAAGAGAAAGGAGTTAGCAATTTCCACTCTGTTCCTGAAGCTGACTTCAGAAAAATCAGGTCTGAATTCCAGGTGTTTAGATCTGAGGGAGAAATCTCCGAATATCACTCCATGTCCCATTCACTCAAATGGAGGTAGTGGTCAAAAGGAGATATCCAGCTATGTAATGGCACTCCTAGTCCAGAGATTTCCAAAGCAGGCAGATTGCTTTTCTTGATGCAGATTCTAACCATGAGAATATTACGTGTGTTTCTCCACATTTGTCAGTACAAAGAGAGCGGTATTTCAATAAGAAGCCACAGTTCTCCACCTGCACAGGGAACATGGAGAAAAAAACTGTTCCTACTCTTCCAAATAAGCACAGAGTGAGCAGGGTGTACAGGCCCACTCAGGTTCTGAAAATCAGTTTGTAGCAACATGGTCTGAATTCCAGGTTTGCTTGGGGAAATTAAGCTCCTGATATCCCAGATTCTCCCTTTTACTTGCTTGTAGGTAGGTAGAAATTATAGGCAACTTGCAGTTATGTGTATTCCATTCATTTGCACGTTGTGAACAGGCATTTCACACCTCTGTCTTCAGGCTCTAACCACCCAAACAAAAGGAGTGTTGCCCCAGTGCTTGTTTCTACAATGGGAGTATGAGGTCATGATGGGCCTTTCTCTACCACAGACACAAGTAGCGTAGATGACAAACTCTTGTTCCTGCCAAGAAAAGGCAGAAGCAGGTAGGTAGAATATTAGCACAAAATTTCAGAGACTGTGTTCACAAAAACACCGTCTGAGTACCAGCTCTGTGTTTCAGGGAGAAATCAACTAACATCCAAGAAACTCCCCATCACATGAATAGAGCAGCTGGGGAATCGCAGATGTCCAGGCAGCAAAAGGCACTGCTAGGCCAGAATCTCCCTGAAATAAGCACTGTGCATACCTCATTTCAGCATCTTCCCAACTGAATATTAGTTGTCATTCTCCAGTGCTTATCTGTACAGTGACAGCCGTATTTTTCTATGTGCCCTTATACACACACTGCTAGAGTTAACATGGAAACAGTTGCAAATCAGGCCAAAAGAGGCGCAGATTGGGTGTAGAGTTTCACTGCATTTCTGAAACTGTCATTTATAGCAACAGGTTCTGATTTTCAGATCCTTCTATGGTAGGGAAAACTCTTGATTGTACAGATTCTCCCAATCACTTGAAAGGAGTTGCACGGCCAAGAGGGATATTTTGCATGAAGTTATACTCTAGGCATTTGGGCTTTGAAACCCAGCATTTGGCACTTCTGTCTTCAGGCACGAATGTTCCAAACACAAATAGCAATGGGCCAGGGGTTGTTTCTACAAAGGGATTGTGACATCATAAAGTGACTTTCACTCCTGAAGACACAGGTAGTATACAGGAAGAAACACTTGCCTTCTCTCAGTAAACACCAAAGAGCAGGGAGGTAGTAATTTCCTCTCCATTCGTGAACCTGACTTCACAAAAAAGCAGGTCTGAGTTCCAGCTGTTTCTATTTGAGGGAGAAATCTCTGAATATCACTCCACCTCCCATTGCCTTGAATACAGCTTCTGGTCAAAAGGAGATATCCAGCCATGGAGTGGCACTCCTAGTCCAGAGATTTCTGAACAAGGCAGTTTGCTTTTCTCAATTCAGATTCTATCCATCGGAACATTACGTGCATTTCTCCTCTATTTCACCGTACAAAGAGAGTGGTATTTGAATAAGAAGCCACAGTTCTCCACAGGCACAGGGAACATGGAGAAACACACTGTTCCTAATCTTCCAAATAAGGCAGAGAGTGAGCAGGGAATACAGTCCCACTCAGTTTCTGAAAATCAGTTTATAGCAAAATGGTCTGTTTTCCAGCTTTGCTTGGGGTGCATAAGCTTCTGGTATCCCAGATTCTCCCATTCGCTTGCTTATAGGTTGCTATAAATGATAGGCATCTTGCAGTTAGGTGTAATCCACGCATTTGCACATTGTAAACAGGCATTTTATACCTCCATCTTCAGGTTTTAACCATCCAAATGAAAGGAGTGTTGTCCCAGTGCTTGTCTACAACAGCCATGAGTTGCGTAGATGAACAAACTCGTGTTCCTGCCAAGTAAACCAAAAGCAGGTAGGTAGAAAATTAGCACTCAATTTCAGAAAATTAGTTCACAGAAAAACCTTCTGAGTACCAGCTCTCTGTTTCAGAGAGAAATCAACAAATATCCAAGAAACAACCCATCACATGAATAGAGCAGCTGGGCATGCGCACATGTACAGGGAGCAAAAGGCACTGCTAGGCCAGAGTCATTCATAAACAGGCACTGTGCATACCTTGTTTCAGCTTTCCCCAACAGAATATTAGTTCCTTTTCTCCAGTGCTTGTCGGTAAATGACAGCCGTATTTTCCTAACTGCCCTTAAACTCCCACTGGTAGAGGGAACATGGATAACGTTTGCAACTCCGGCCAAAAAGGAATAGATTGGGTGCAGAGTTTCACTATGTTTCTGAAACTGTTGTTTTTAGCAAGATGTTCTGATTTCCAGCTCATTTTTGATAGGGAGACCTCTTGATTGTGCAGATTCTCCCATTCACTTCAAAGGAGCTACACAGCCATGAGGGACATTTTGCATGAAGTTATACTCCAGGCATTTGACTTTGAAATCTGGCATTTGGCAGTCCTCTCTTCAGGCTCTAAGGGTCAAACACAAATAGCAGTGCCCAAGGGCTTATTTCTACAACAGGATGGTGATGTCATAATGGGACTTTCCCTACTGCAGACTCAGGTAGTGTACAGGAACAAACACTTGCCTCCTGGCAATAAAGGGCAAAGTGCAGATAGGTAGTAATTTCCACTCTGTTCCAGAAACTGACTTCACAAAAAGCAGGTCTGAGTTACAGGTGTTTCTATTTGATAATATCTGAATATCTCTCCACCTCCCATTCGATTAAATGGAGGTTTTGCCCAAAAGGAGATAACCAGCCCTGGAATGGCACTCCTACTCCAGAGACTTCTGAAGCAGGCCATGTGGTTTTCTCAATTCAGATTCTAATCATCAGAATATTATGTATGTTTCCCCAACGTTTGCCCATGCATACAGAGCAGTATTTGAATAAGAAGCCACAGTTCTTCACAGGCACAGGGAACATGGAGAAACAAACTGTTCCTACTCGTCCAAATAAGGTAAGAGTGAGCAGGGAGTACAGGCCCCCTCAATTTCTGAAAATCAGTTTGTAGCAACCTGGTCTGAATTCCACTTTTTCCTTGGGGAGATTAAGCTCCTGATATCCAAGGTTATCTCTTTCACCTGCTTGGAGGTTACTAGAAAAGAGAGGCATGTGGCAGTTAGGTGGAATCCACACTGTTCACATTGAAAACATGCATTTCAGACCTCTGTCTTCAGGCTGTACACATCCAAAAACAAGTAGTGTTGCCCCTGTGCTTGTTTCTATGAAAAGAGTGTGAGATCATAATGGGCCTTTCTTTACCACAGACACAAGTAGCATAGATGAACAAACTCTTATTCCTGCCAAGTAAAGGCAGAAGCAGGTAGGTAGTAAATTAGCACACAATTTCATAAACGTTGTTCACAAAAATACCATCTGAGTACCAGCTCTGTGTTTCAGGGAGAAATCATCTAATATTCCAGAAACTCCCCATAAAATGAAGAGAGCAGCTAGGCCAAAGGACATGTCCAAGCAACAAAAGACACTGGTAGGTGAGAATCAATCCTAAACACGCACTGTGCATATGTCATTTCAGTTTTTCCCAACAGAATATTAGTTTTGATACTCCAGTGCTTTTCTGTACAAAGACAGCCGTATTTTCCTAAGTTCCCTTACACACCCACTGATACAGGGAGCATGGACAACATTTGCAACTCTGGCCAAAGAGGCATAGATTGTGTGTAGAGTTTCACTCTGTTTCTGAAACTGTCATTTTTAGCAACATGTTCTGATTTCCAGCTCATTTTTGGAGGGGAATCTCTTGATGGTGCACATTATACCATTCACTTGAGAGAAGCTGTACCGCCAAGAGAGACATTTTGCATGAAGTTACATTCCAGGCATTTGCGCTTTGAAACACGGCATTTGGCACTTCTGTCTTCAGGTTCTAACGTTCCAAACACAAATAGAAATGGCCCAGGGTTCATTTCTACAAAGGGATTGTGATGTCATAATGGCACTTTCAATCCTGCAGACACAGGTAATATACAGGAAGAAACTCTTGCCTCCTAGCAGTAAAAGGAAAAGAGCACATAGGTTGTAATTTCCTCCCCATTCCAGAAAATGATTTCAAAGAGAGCAGATTTGTGTTCCAGGTGTTTCTATTTGAGGGAAAAATCTCCAAATATCACTCAACCTCCCATTGGCTTAAATGGAGTTGTCGTTAAAAGGAGATTTCCAGGGGGCCGGAGGGTTAGCTCAGTGGTTCCGGCGCCTGCCTTGCAAGCGCAAGGACCTGAGTTCGATCCCTGGTAACCACATATAATGCTGGGCGTGGTGGTCACGCCTGTAATCCCAGCACTTGGGAGGCAGAGACGGGAGGATTGCTGAGTTCGCGGCGGCTTGCCTGGGCACCATAGTGAGCTCAGGGCCAGCCTGAACTACAAAGCGAGACCCTGTCTCCAAAAAAGCAAAAAAAAAAAAAAAAAAAAAAAAAAAAGGAGATTTCCAGCCGTGGAATGGCACTCCTAGTCCAGAGATTTCTGAATCATGCAGTGTGCTTTTCTCCATTAAGATTCTATCCATTGGAACATTACGTGCATTTTTCCTCCATTTGCCTGTACCAAGAGAGGTATTTGTATAAGAAGCCACAGTTCTCTGCAGGCACTGTGAACATGGAGAAACAAACTGTTCCTACTCTTCCAAATAAGGCACAGAATGAGCAAGGATTACAGTCCAACTCAGTTTCTGAAAATCATTTTATAGCAACCCGGTCTCAATTACAGCTTTTGCTTGGGGAGATTAAGCTCCTGATATCCCAGATTCTCCCTTACGCCTGCTTTGAGTTTAATAGAAAAGTCATCTTGCAATTAGGTGGAATCCACGACTTTGCACGTTGAAAACAGGCATTTTACACCTCTGTCTTCAATCTCTAACCATCCAAACACATGTAGTGTTGCCCCAGTGCTTATTTCTATGAAAAGAGTTTGAGGTGAAAATGGGCGTTTATCTACCACAGACCCAAGTAGTGTAGATGAACAAACTCTTGTTTCTGCCAAGTAAAAGCAGAAGCAGGTAGGTAATAAATTAACACACAATTTCAGAAACTTTCTTCACAATAACACCGTGTGAGTACCAGCTCTGTGTTTCAGGGAGAAATCAACCAATTTCCAACAAACTCCCCATAAAATGAATAGAGCAGCTGTGCAAATGGAGATGTCCAGTCAGCAAATGGCACTGCTAGCTCAGAATTTTCTTAAACAGGCATGGTGCATAAATACTTTCAGCTTCTTCCAAATAGAATATTAGTTGAGATTCTCCAGTGCTTGTCTGTACAATGACAGCCATACTTTCCTAAGTGTCCTTATATTCCCCAATGTTGAGGGAGCATGAATAAAGGTTGCAACTCTGGCCAAAACAGGCACAGATTGGTTGTAGAGTTTCACTATGTTTCTGAAACTGTTGTTTATAGGAACACTTTCTGATTTCTAGCTCCTGCTTTGGTAGGAAAACCTCTTGATTGTGCAGAGTCTCCCATTCACTTGAAATGAGCTGCATGGCCAAGAGGGATATTTTGCATCAAGTTATACTCCAGGCATTTGTGCTTTGAATCCCAGCATTTGGCACTTCTGTCTTCAGGCTGTAAGGGTCCAATCAGAAATAGCAGTGCCCCAGGGTTCATTTGTACAAAGGGATTGTGATATCATAATGGGACTTTCACTCCTGCAGACACAAGGATTGTAAAGGAACCAACTCTTGACTCCTGGCAGTAAACAGCAAAGAGCAAGGAAGTAGTAATTTCCACTCTGTTCCTAAAATTGACTTCACACAAAGCAGATCTGTTCTAGGTGTTTCTAATTCAGGGAGAAATCTCCCAATATCACTCCATATCACATTCGCTTGAATGGAACTTCTGGTCAAAAGGAGTTATCCAGCCATGGAGTGGCACTCCTAGTCCAGAGATTTTGGAAGCAGGCAGTGTGCTTTCCTCCATTCAGATTCTAACCATCAGAACATTACGTGTGTTTTTCCACCATTGCTCGTACAAAGAGAGCAGTATGTGAATAAGAAGCCACAGTTCTCCACAGGCACAAGGAACATGAAGAAACTAACTCTTCCAAGTCTACCAAATAAGCACAGAGTGAGAAGTGTGTACAGGCCCACTCTGTTTCTGAAAATCAGTTTATAGCAACACGGTCTGAATTTGAGCTTTTGTTTGGGGAGATTAAGCTCGTGATATCCCAGATTCTACCTTTTGCTTCATGGTGCTTGCTAGAAAAGAGAGGAATCTTGCAATTAGGTGGAATCCATGAATTTTCACGTTGAAAACAGGCATTTTACACCTCTGTATCGAGGCTCTAAATGTTCAAACACAAGCAGTGATGACCAAGTGCTTGTTTCTACGAAGGGAGTATGAGGTTATATGGTTCTTTCTCTACCACAGACACAAGTAGTGTAGATGAACAAACTCTGGTTCCTGCCATGAAAATGCAGAAGAAGGTATGTAGAAAATTTGCACTCAATTCCAGAAACTTTATTCACAAAAACACTGTCTGATTACCAACTCTGTGTTTCAGGGATAAATCAACTAATATCCAAGAAATTCCCCATCACATGAATAGAGCAACTGAGTAAACAGAGATTTACAAGCAGCAAAAGGCACTGCTAGGCCAGAATCTCTCTGAATCAGGCACTGTGCATAATTCGTTTCTGCTTCTTCCCAACAGAACATCAGTTGTGATTCTCCAGTGCTTGTCTGTATAGTGACAGCCGTATTTTCCTTTGTGCCCTTATACTCACAGTGGTAGAGGGAACATGGACAACGGTTGCAACTCTGGCCAAAAGTGGCACAGATTGGGTATAGAGTTTCTGTACGTTACAGAAACTGTCATTTATAGCAACACGTTCTGATTTCCACCTCCTGCTTTAGTAGGAAAACCTCTTGATTGTGCAGACTCTCCCATTCACTTGAAAGGAACTGCACCGCCAAAGGAGACATTTTGCATGAAGTTATACTCCAGCCATTTGGGCTTTGAAACCTGGCATTTGGCACTTCTGCCTTCAGGCTCTACCATTTCAAACACAAATAGCAATGGCCCAAGGCTGGTTTCTACAAAGGGATTTTGAAGTCAAAATGGGACTTTCACTCCTGCACACACAGGTAGTGTACAGGAACAAACTCTTGACTCCTGGCAGGAAATGGCAAAGAAGCAGGAAGGTAGTCATTTCCTCCCCTTTCCTGAAACTAACTTCACAAAAAGCAGGTCTGAGTTCCAGGTGTTTGCCTTTGAGGGAGAAATCTCCAAATATCACTCCACCTCCCATTCACGTGAATGGAGCTAGTGGTCAAAAGGAGATATCCAGCCGTGGAATGGCACACCTAGTCCAGAGATTTCTGAAGCAGGCAATTTGCTTTTCTCAATTCAGATTCTATCCTTTGGAATATTCCATGTGTTTGTCCTCCATTTGCCTGTACAAAAGAGCAGTATTTGAATAAGAAGCCACAGCTCTTGGCAGGCACAGGGAACATGGAGAAACAAACTGTTCCTACTCTGCCAAATAAGCCACAAAGTGAGCAGGGAGTACAGTCCCACTCAGTTTCTGAAAATCAGTTAGTAGCAACGCCGTCTCAATTCCTGATTTTCTTGGGGAGATTAAGGTCCTGATATCCCAGATTCTCCTTTTTACCTGCTTGGAGTTTTCTGGAAAAGAGAGGCATCTTGCAATTAGGTGGTATCCACGCCTTTGCACATTGAAAACAGGCATGTTACACTTCTGTCTTCAGACTCTAACAGTCCAAATATAAGTAGTGTTGACCAAGGGCCTGTTTCTACAAAAAGAGTGTGAGGTCATAATGGGCCTTTCTCTAACACAGACAGAAGTAGCATAGATGAACAAACTCTTGTTCCTGCCAAGTAAAGGAAGAAGCAGGTAGGTAGAAAATTAGCATACAATTGCAGAATCTTTGTTCAAAAAAACACCATCAAATTACTAGCTCTGCGTTTTAGGGAGAAATCAATGAATATCCAAGAAACTCCCCATCACATGAATAGTGCAGCTGGGCAAATGGAGATGTCCAGGCAGCAAAAGGCACCGCTAGGCCGGAATCTTTCTGAACAAATGCACTGTACATAAATAGTTTCAGCTTCTTCCCAACAGAATATTAGTTGGAATTCTCCACTGCATGTCTGTACAAAGACAGCCAAAATTTCCTAAGTGCCCTTATACTCCGCTGGTAGAGGGAGCATGGAGAACGGTTGCAACCTGACCAAGAGAGGCACAAATTGGGTGTAGAGTTTCACCGTTTCTGAAACTGTCATTTATAGCAACACGTTCTGATTTCTAGCTCCGTCTTTGGTATGGAAACCTCTTGATTTTGCAGTATTTCCCATTCACTTGAAAGGAGCTGCATAGTCAAGAGGGACATTTGCATAAAGTTATCCTCCAAGCATTTGGTCTTTGAAACCTGGCATTTGGCACTTCTGTCTTTAGGCTCTATTGTTCCAAACACAAATAGCTGTATCGCCTGGCTCGTTTCTACAAAGGGTTTGTGATGGCATAAGGGAACTTTCACTCCTGCACACACAGGTAGTGCACAGGAACAGTCTTCCCTCTTGACAGTAAATGGCAAGGAGCAGATAGTAACTTCCACTCCATTCCTGAAACTTACTTCACAAAAGGTAGGTCTGAGTTCCAGGTGTTTCTATTTGAGGGAGAAATCTCCAAATATCACTCAACCTCCCATTCACTTGAATGGAACTTGTGGTCAAAAGGAGATATCAAGCCGTGTAATGGCACTCCTAGTCCAGAGATTTCCGAATCACGCAGTGTGCTTTTCTCAATTCAGATTCTAACCATCGGATCATTACAAGTGTTTCTCCAGCATTTGCCCATACAAAGAGAGCAGAATTTGAATAAGAAACCAGTCTCCCCAGGCACAGGGAAAATGGAGATACAAACTGTTCCTACAATTCCAACTAAACACAGAGTAAGCAGGCTGTACAGTCCCACTCAGTTTCTGAAAATCCGTTTACAGCAACACAGTCTAAATTCCAGCTTATGTTTGGTCAGATTAAGCTTGTGATATCCCAGATTCTCCATTTCACTTTCTTGGACATTGCTAGAAAGCACAGTCATTTTGCAGTTAGGTGTAACCCACATCTTTGCACCTTGAAAGCAGGCACTTTACACTTCTGTCTTCAGGCTCTAACCATCCAAACACAAGGAGACTGCCCCCAGTCCTTGATTCTAGGAAGGGAGTGTGAGGTCATAATGGGCCTTTCTTTACCACAGACGCAAGTAGATGAACACACTTGTGTTCCTGCCAAGAAAAGGCAGAAGCAGGTAGATAGAAAATTAGCACTCAATTTCAGAAATTTGTTTTCAAAAATACCGTCTGAGTACCAGCTCTGTTTTTCAGGGAGACATCAACTAATATCAAAGAAACTCCCAATCACATGAATAGAGCAGCTGGGAAATAGAGATATCCAGGCAGCAAAAGGCACTGCTATACCGGAATGTCTCTGAAACAGGCACTGTGCATACCTCGTTTCAGCTTCTTCCTAACTGAATATTAGGTGTGATGTTCTACTGCTTGTCTGTACACTGACTGCCTTATTTTCCTAAGTGCCCTTATACTCGCACAGGTAGAGGGAACATGGACAATGGTTGCAACTCTGGCAAAAAGAGGCACAGTTTGGATGTAGAATATCTCTACATTTCTGAAACTATCGTTTATAGCAACGTGTTCTGATTTCCAGCTCCTACTTTGGTAGGGAATTCTCTTTATTGTGCAGATTCTCCCAATCACTTAAAAGGAGCTGCTCAGCCAAGAGGGACATTTTGCATGAAGTTGTACTCCAGGCATTTGGGCTTTGAAACCCGGCAATTGGTACTTCTGTCTTCAAGTTCTAACTTTCCAAACACAAATAGAAATGGCACAGGGTTCATTTCTGCAAAGGGATTGTGAAGTCATAAAGGGACTTTCAATCCTGCAGACACAGGTAGTATACAGGAATAAACACATGCCTCCTTGCAGTAAACAGCAAAGAGCAGGGAGGTAGTAATTTCCTCTCCCTTCCAGAAAATGACTTCACAAAGAGCAGGTTTGTGTTCCACGTGTTTCTATTTGAGGGAGAAATCTCCAAATATCACTCAACCTCCCATTGTCTTGAAGGGAGCTTGTGGTCAAAAGGAGATTTCCGGCCATGGAATGGCACTCCTAGTCCAGAGATTTCCCGAAGCAGGCAGTGTGTTTTGCTCAACTCAGATTCTATCCATTGGAACATTACGTGCCTTTCTCCTCCATTTGCCCATACAAAGAGAGAAGAAGGTATCTGAATAAGAAGCCACACTTCTCTGAAGGCTCACTGAACATGGACAAACACACTGTTCCTACTCTTCCAAATAAGGCACAGAGTGACTGGGAGTACAGTCCCACTCAGTTTCTGAAAATCAGTTTATACCAACCTGGTCTCAATTCCAGCTTTTGCTTGGGGAGATTAAGCTCTTGATATCCCAGATTCTCCCTTTCACCTGCTTTGAGTTTTCTAGAAAAGAGAGGCACCTTGCAATTAGGTGGAATCTATGCCTTTGCACGTTGAAAACAGGCATTTTAAACTTCTGTCTTCAGGCTCTAACCAGGCAAACACAAGTAGTGTTGCCCCAGTGCTTGTTTCTATGAAAAGAGTTTGAGGTGATAATGGGCTTTTCTCTACCACAGGCCCAATTATGAACAAGCTCTTTTTCCTGCCAAGTAAAGGCAGAAGCAGGTAGGTAGAAAATTAGCACACAATTGCAAAATCTTTGTTTAAAAAATACCATCTAAATACAAGTTCTGTATTTCAGGGAGAAATCAATGAATATCCAAGAAACTCTCCATCACATGAATAGAGCAGCTGGGCAAATGGAGATGTCCAGGCAGCAAAAGGCACTGCTACACCAGAATCTTTCTGAAAAATGCACTGTGCATAAACAGTTTCAGCTTCTTCCCAACAGAATATTAGTGGACAATCTCCAGTGCATGTCTGTACAAAGACAGCCGTACTTTCCTAAGTGCTCTTATACTACCCCTGATAGAGGGAGCATGGAGAATGGTTGCAACTCTGGCCATGAGAGGCACAGATTGGTGTAGAGTTTCACTGTGTTTCTGAAACTGTCATTTATAGAAACACATTCTGATTTCTAGCTCCTTCTTTGGTAGGGAAACCTCTTCTTTTTGCAGAGTCTCCCATTCACTTGAAAGGAGCTGCATGGCCAAGAGTGACATTTTGCATGTAGTTATCCTCTAGGGATTTGCACTTTGAAACCCGGCATTCGGCACTTCTGTCTTCAGGCTCTATTGTTCCAAACTCAAATAGCTGTGCCCCAGGACTCGTTGCTACAAAGGGATTGTGATGTCATAATGGGACTTTCACTCCTGAATGCACAAGTAGTGTACGGGAACAAAATCTTGCCTCCTGGCAGTAAACACTAAAGAGCAGGAAGGTAGTAATTTCTACTCCATTCTTGAAACTGACCTCACAAAAAGGAGGTCTGAGTTCCAGGTGTTTCTATTTGAGGGAGAAATCTCTGAATATCACTCTACCTCCCATTCACTGAATTTAGCTTGTGGTCAAAAGGAGATATCCAGCCGTGTAATGGCACTCCTAGTCCAGAGAGTTCTGAGTCACGCAGTGTGCTTTTCTCAATTCAGATTCCAACCATCAGAACATTACGTGTGTTTCTCTACCATTTGCCCATACAAAGAGAGCAGTATTTGAAGAAGCAATAGTTCTCCACAGACACAGGGAACATGGAGAAGCAAACTTCCTACTCTTCCAAATATACACAGACTGAGCAGGGTATATAGTCCCAATCAGTTTCTGAAAATCTGTTTAAAGCAACATGGTCTAAATTCCAGCTTATGTTTGGTGAGAATTAGCTCATGATATCCCAGATTCTCAGTTTTACTTGCTTGGAGGTTACTAGAAAAGACAGTTATTTTGCAACTATGTGTAATCCATGGCTTTGCACTTTGAAAACAGGCATTTTACACCTCTGTCTTTAGGCTCTAACCATCCAAACACAAGCAGTGTGGCCCCAGTCCTTGATTCTACAAAGGGAGTGTGAGGTCATAATGGGACTTTCCCTACCACAGACACAAATAGATGTCGTGTTCCTGCCAAGAAAAGTCAGAAGCAGACAGATAGAAAATTATAACTCAATTTCAGAAATTTGTTCACAAAATCACCGTCTGACTACCAGCTCTGTGTTTCAGGGAGACATTAACTAATATCAAAGAAACTCCCCATCACATTAATAGAGCAGCTGGGGAAATGGAGATTTACAGGCAGCAAAAGGCACTGCTATACTGTGATATCTCTGAAACAGGCACTGTGCATACCTCATTTCATCTTCTTCCCAACTGAATATTAGTTGTGATTTTCTAGTGCTTGTCTGTACACTGACAGCCTTATTTTCCTAAGTGCCCTTATACTTGCACAGGTAGAGGGAACATAGACAATGTTTGCAACTCTGGCCAAAAGAGGCACAGATTGTGTGTAGAATATCATGTTTCTGAAACTGTCCTTTATAGCAACATGTTCTGGTTTCCAGTTACTTCTTTGGTAGAGAATTCTCTTGATTGTGCCAATTCTTCCAATCACTTGAAAGGAGCTGCTCAGTCAAGAGGAACATTTTACATGAAGTTGTACTCCAGGCATTTGGGCTTTGAAACTGGCATTTGGCAATTCTGTCTTCAGCTCTAACGTGGCAAACACAAATAGAAATGGCACAGGGTTCTTTTCTACAAAGGGATTATGATGTCATAATGGGACTTTCAATCCTGCAGACACAGGTAGCATACAAGAACAAACTCTTGCCTCCTGGCAGTAAACGGCAAAGAGCAGGGAGGTAGTAATTTCCTCTCCCTTCCAGAAAATGACTTCACAAAGAGCAGGTTTGTGTTCCACGTGTTTCTATTTGAGGGAGAAATCTCCAAATATCACTCAACCTCCCATTGTCTTGAAGGGAGCTTGTGGTCAAAAGGAGATTTCCGGCCATGGAATGGCACTCCTAGTCCAGAGATTTCCCGAAGCAGGCAGTGTGCTTTGCTCAACTCAGATTCTATCCATTGGAACATTACATGTGTTTCTCCTTCATGTGACCTTACAAAAGAGTGGTATTTGAATAAGAAGCCACAGTTCTCGGCTGGCACAGTGAACATGGACAAACACACTGTTCGTACTCTTCCAAATAGGACACAGAGTGAGCAGGGAGTACAGACCCACTCAATTCCTGAAAATCAGTTTATAGCAGCCTGATCTCAATCCCCGCTTTTCCTTGGGGAGATTAAGCTCCTGATAGCCCAGATTCTCCCTTTAGCCTGCTTTGAGTTTTCTAGAAAAGAGAGGCATCTTGCAATTAGGTGGAATCCACGCCTTTGCACATTGAAAACAGGTATTTCACACCTCTGTCTTCCGGCTCTAACAATCCAAACACAAGTAGTGTTGCCCCAGGGCTTGTTCCTATGAAAAGAGTTTGAGGTGATAATCAGCATTTCTCTACCACAGACAAAAGGAGCATAAATGAATAAACTCTTCTTAATGCCAAGTAAAGGCAGAGGCAGGTAGGTAGTAAATTAGCACACAATTTCAGAAACTTTCTTCACAAAAACACCGTTTGTATATCAGTTCTCTCTTTCAGGGAGAAATCAGCTAATATCTAAGAAACTCTCAATAAAATGAATAGTGCAGCCTGGCAAATGGAGATGTAGAGTCAGCAAAAGGCACTGCTAGCCAGGAATCTTTCTGAAACAGGTACAGTGCATAAGTTGTTTCAGCTTCTTCCCAACAGAATATTAGTTGAGATTCTCCAGTGATTGTCGGTACAAAGACAGACGTACTTTTCTAAGTGCCCTTAAACTCCCGAGGGTTGAGAGAGCATGGAGAAGGGTTGCAACTCTGGCCAAAAGAGGCACAGACTGAATGTAGAGTTTCACTATGTTTCAGAAACTGTCGTTTATAGCAACACGTTCTGATTTCTAGTTCCTGCTTTGGTAGGAAAACCTCTTAATTGTGCAGAGTCTCCCATTCACTTGAAAGGACCTGTATGGCCAAGGGGAACATTCTGCATCAAGTTATACTCCAGGCATTTGCGCTTTGAATCTCAGCATTTGGCACTTCTGTCTTCAGGCTGTAAGGGTCCCAAAAGAAAGAGCAGTGCCCTGGGGCTCGTTTCTAAAAAGGGATTGTGATGTCATAATGGGACTTTTATGCCTGCAGACACAGGGAGTGTAAAGGAACCAACTCTTGCCTCCTGGCATTAAATGGCAAAGAGCAGGGAGGTCATAATTTCCACTGTGTTCCTAAAGCTCACTTCACAGACACAGGTCTGAGGTCAAGGTGTTTCTATTTTAGGGAGAAATTTCCCAATATCACTCCACCTCACATTCACTTGAATGGAGCTTGTGGTCAAAAGGAGATATCCAGCCATGGAGTGGCACTCCTAGTCTAGAGATTTCCAAATCTGGCAGTGTGCTTTTCTCAATTCAGATTCTAAACATAGGAACATTCATGTATTTCTCCACCTTTTGCCCATACAAAGAGAGCAGGATGTGAATAAGAAGCCACTGTTCTCCACAGGCACAGGGAAGATGGAGCAACAAACTATTCCTACTCTACCAAATAAGCACAGAGTGAGCAGGGTGTACAAATGCACTCCATTTCTGAAAATCAGTTTATAGCAACACGGTCTGAATTTGAGCTTTTGTTTGGGGAGATTTAGGTTGAGATTTCCCAGATTTTCCCTTTTGCTTGCCTGGTGGTTGATAGAAAAGAGAGGCATCTTGCAATTAAGTGTAATCCATGCCTTTTCATATTGAAAATAGGCATTTTACACCTCTGTCTTGAGGCTCTAACCATCCAAACACAAGTAGTGATGTCCCAGTGCTTATTTCTATGAAAAGAGTTTGAGGTGATAATGGACCTTTCTCTACCACAGACACAAGTAGCATAGATGAACAAACTCTGGCTCCTGCCAAGAAAAGGCAGAAGCATGTAAGCAGAAAATTAGCACACAATTTCAGAAACTTTGTTCACAAAAAAACATCTGATTACCAGTTCTGTGTTTCAGGGAGAAACCAACTAATATCCAAGAAACTCCCAATCACATGAATAGAGCAGCTGGTGAAAGGGAGATTTCCAGGAAGCACATGGCACTGCTAGGCCCGAATCTCTCTGAATCAGGCACTGTTCATACATCATTTCAGCTTCTTCCCAACAGGATATTAGTTGTGATTCTCCAGTGCTTGTTTGTACAGTGACAGCCGTATTTCCTAAGTGCCCTTATACTCGCACTGATAGAGGGAACATGGACAATGGTTGCAACTCTGGCCAAAAGAGGCACAGATTGGGTATAGAATTGCCGTACGTTTTCATAACTGTCGCTTATAGCAACATGTTCTGAATTCCAGACCTTCTTTGGTAGGAAAACCTCTTGATTTTCCAGATTCTCCCATTCACATTAAAGGACCTCTACTGCCAAGAGAGACATTTTGCATGAAGTTATATTCCAGGCATTTGGGCTTTAAAACCTGGAATTTGGTACTTCTGTCTTCAGGCTCTAATGTTCCAAACACAAATAGCAATAGCCCAGGGCATGTTTCTGCAAAGGGATTGTGACATCAAAATGGGACTTTCACTCCTCCACACACAGGTAGTGTACAGGAACAAACTCTTGATTCCTGGCAGAAAATGGCAAATAGCAGGAAGGTATTAATTTCCTCTCCTTACCTGAAACTAACTTCACAAAAAGCAGGTCTGAGGTCCAGGTCTTTCTCTTTGAGAGAGAAATCTCCACATATCACTCCATGTCCCTTTCACTTGAATGGAGCTTGTGGTCAAAAGGAGATATCCAAAAAAAAAAAAAAAAAAAAAAAAAAAAAAAAAAAAAAAAAAAAAAAAAAAAAAAAAAAAAAAAAAAAAAAAAAAAAAAAAAAAAAAAAAAAAAAAAAAAAAAAAGGAGATATCCAGCCGTGGAATGGCACTCCTAGTCCAGAGATTTCCAAAGCAGGCAGTTTGCTTTTCTTGATTCAGATTCTATCCTTTGGAATATTCTGTGTGTTTTGCCTCCATTTGCCCACACAAAGAGAGAGGCATTGGTATAAGAACTCACAGTTCTCCACAGGCACAGGGAACATGGAGAAAAAACTGTTCTGACTCTTCCAAATAAGCCACAAAGTGAGCAGGGAGTACACTCCCACTCAATTTCTGAAAATCAGGTTATAGCAACACTGTCTGATTTCCAGCTTTTTCTTGGGGAGATTAAGCTCCTGATATCCCAGATTCTCCTTTTCCCTTGCTTGGAGATTGGTAGAAAAGAGAGGCATCTTGCAATTCGTTGTAATCCACAATTTGCACTTTGAAAACACGCATTTTACACCTCTGTCTTCAGGTTCTAACCGTCCAAACAAAAGTAGTGTTGCCCCAGTGCTTGTTTCTATGAAAGGAATGTGAGGTCAAAATGGGCCCTTCTCTAAAATTGACACAAGTAGCATAGATGACCAAACTCTTGTGCCCACCAAGAAAAGGCAGATGCAGGTAGGCAGAAAATTACCACATACTTTCTGAAATTTGTTCAAAAAGCACTGTCTGAGGGCTGGAGGGTTAGCTCAGTGGTTCCAGCACCAGCCTCGCAAGTGCAAGGTCCTGAGTTCAATCCCCGGTGACCACATATAATGCTGGGCATGGAGACATGCCCACCAACAATCAACACCACATACCACAATGCAGGACGTGGTGGCTCATGCCTGTAATCCCAGCACTTGGGAGACAGAGATAGGAGTTTTGCTGAGTTTGTGGAGGCTTGCCTGGGCACCATAGTGAGCTCAGGGCCATCCTGAACTACAAAGCAGGACCCTGTCTCAAAAAAGCAAAAAGAAAAGAAAAAAGCACCGTCTGTGTACCAGCTCTGTGTTTCAGGGAGAAATCAAATAATATACAAGAAACTCCCCATCACATGAATAGTGCAGATGGGCAAATGCAGATATCCAGGCAGCAAAAGGCACTGATAGGCTGAAATCTTACTGGAACAGGCACTGTGCATATTATTTCAGCATCTTCCCAACAGAATATTGCTTGTCATTCTCCAGTGCTTGTCTGTACAATGACAGCCATATTTTCCTAAGTGCATGAATACTCCCACTGGTAGAGCGAGCATTGACAACTGTTGCAAATCTACCCAGCAGAGGAAGAGATTGGTTGTACACTTTTACTATGTTTCTGAAATTGTTGTTTATACCAATATGTTCTTATTTCCAGCTCCTTCTTTGGTAAGGAAACCTCTTGATTGTGCAGAGTCTCCCACTCACTTGAAAGGACATCCACAGCCAAGAGGGATATTTTGCATGGAGTTATACTCCAGGCATTTGGGCTTTGAATCTCAGCATTTGGCACTTCTGTCTTCAGGCTCTAACACTGCAAACACAAAAAGCACTGCTATAGGGCTCATTTCTAAAAAGGGAATGTGATGTCATAATGGGACTTTCACTACTGCAGACACAATTAGTGCACAGGAACAAACTCTTGCCTCCTGGCAGTAAAATGACAAAGAGCAGGGAGGTAGTAATTTCCAGTATGTTCCTGAAACTCACTTCACAAACAGCACGTCTGAGGTCCAGGTGTTTCTATTTGAGGGAGAAATCTACAAATATCAATCCATCCCCCATTCTCTTGAATGGAACTTGTGGTCAAAAGGAGATATCCAGCCATTGAATGGTATTCCTAGTCCACAGATTTCCAAAGCAGGCAGTGTGCTTTTCTCAATTCAGATTCTAACCATCAGAACATTACGTGTGTTTCTCCTCTGTATGCCTGTACAAATAATGCATTATTTGAATAAGAAGACACAGTTCTCAACAGGCACAAGGATCATGGAGAAAAAAACAGTTCCTACTCTTCCAAATAAGACACAGAGGGAGCAGGGAGTACAGGCCCACTTCACTTCCAAAAATCAGTTTATAGCAACACGGTCTGAATCCCAGCTTTTTCTTGGGGAGATTAAGCTCCTGATATCCCAGATTATCCCATTCATTTGCTTCAAGGTTGCTAGAAAACAGAGGAATCTGGCAATTCGATTTAATCCCCTTGTTTAAACGTTGAAAACAGGCATTTTACACCTCGGTCTTCATTCTCTAACTGTCCAATCACAGGTACTGTTGCCCCAGTGCATGTTTCCATGAAGAGAATATGAGGTCACATTGGACCCTTCTCTACCACAGACACAAGTAGCATAGATAAACTCTTGTGCCTGCCAAGATAAGAAGAAGGAAGGAGGTTGAAAATTATCACACAGTTACAGAAACTTTGTTCTAAAAAACATCACCTGATTATCAGCTCTGTGATTCAGGGTGAAATCAACTAACATCAAGGAAACTCCCCATCACATGAATAGAGCAGATGGGCAAGCAGAGATGTCCAAGCAGCAAAAGGTGCTGATAGGCCCAAATCATTCTGAAACAGGCACTGTGCATACATCCATTCAGCATCTTCCTAAAAGAACATTACTTGAGATTCTCCAGTGCTTGTATGAGCAATGACAGCCATATTTTCCTAAATGCCCATATACTCCCACTGGTAGAGGGGGCATGGACAATGGTTGCAACTCTGGCCAAAAGAGGCACAGCTTGGGTGTAGTAATTTCCACTCTGTTCCTGAAACTGACTTCACAAAATCAGGTCTTAGTTCCAGGTGTTTTTATTTGAGGGAGTAATCTCCGAATATCCCTCAACCACCCATTTGCTTGAATGGAGCTGTGGTCAAAAGGAGATATCCAACCGTGGAATGGCATTCCTAGTCCAGAGATTTCTGTAGCAGGCAGTGCGCTTTTCACAATTCATATTATAGCCATGAGAACATTATATGTGTTTCTCCACCATTTGCCTGTAGAAAGAGAGTGGTATTTGAATAAGAAGCCACATTTTCCACAGGCACAGGGTTCATGGAGAAACAAACTGTTCCTACACTTCCATATAAGCCACAGAATGAGCAGAGAGTACAGTTCCACTCAGTTTCTGAAAATCAGTTTATAACAACAGGATCTGAATTCCAGCTTTTGTTTGGGAGATTATGCTCCTGATATCCCAGGTTCCTCCTTTTGCTTGCTTGGAGGTTGCCAGAAAACAGACGGATCTTGCTATTTGTTGTAATCCACTCCATTGCATGTTCAATTCAGGCATTTTACACTTGTGTCTTCAGGCTCCAACCATCCAAACACGAGTAGTGTTGCCCCAGTGCTTGTTTCTACGAAGGGAATGTGAGGTCATAATGGGCCATTCCCTACCACAGACACCAGTAGCATAGATGAACAAACTCTTGTTCTTGCCAAGAAATGGTAGAAGCAGGTAGGTAGAAAATTATCACACAGTTTCAGAAACTTTATTCCCAAAAACACCATCTCAGTACCAGCTCTGTGTTTCAGGAAAAAATCAAATAATATCCAAAAACTCCCCATCAGATGTACAGAGCAAACACAAGAAGCACTGCTCCAGGGCTCATTTCTAAAAAAAGGATTGTGATGTCATAATGGGACTTTCATTACTGCTGACACAGGTAGTGTACAGGACCAAACTCTTGCCTCCTGGCATTAAAATGGCAAAAAGCAGGGAGGTAGTAATTTCCAGTACGTTCCTGAAACGACTTCACCAACAGCAGGTCTGAGGTCCAGGTGTTTCTATTTGAGGGAGAAATCTATGAATATCAATCCACCTCCCATTCCCTTGAATGGAACTTGTGGTCAAAAGGAGATATCCAGCCATTGAATGGCATTCCTAGTCCAGAGATTTCTGAAGCATGCAGTGTGCTTTTCTCAATTCAGATTCTAACCATCAGAACATTATGTGTGTTTCTCCACTGTATGCCCATACAAAGAAGGTGGTATTTGAATAAGAAGCCACAGTTCTCAACAGGCACAGGGATCATGGAGAAAAACAGTTCCACTCTTGCAAATAAGGCACAGAGTGAGCAGGGAGTACAGTCCCACTCAGGTACTGAAAATCAGTTTATAGCAACACGGTCTGAATTCCAGCTCTTCCTTGGGGAGATTAAGCTCCTGATATCCCAGATTCTCCCTTTTGCTTGCTTCGAGGTTTTTAGTAAAGAGAGGAATCTGGTAATTCGTTGTTACCCCCTCCTTTGAACATTAAAAACAGGCATTTTACACCTCGGTCTTCATTCTCCAACTGTCCAATCACAAGTACTGTTGGCCCAGTGCATGTTTCTATGAAAGGAATGTGAGGTCACATTGGACCCTTCTCTACCACAGACACAAGTAGTGTAGATAAACAAACTCTTGTGCCTGCCAAGAAAAGGCAGAAGGAAGGAGGTTGAAAATTATCACACAATTTCAGAAACTTTGTTCAAAAATACACCATCTGATTATCAGCTCTGTGTTTCAGGGAGAAATCAACTTACATCAAGGAAACTCCCCATCACATGAATAGAGCAGATGGGCAAACGGAGATGTCCAGGCAGCAAAACGTGCTGATAGGCCCCAGTCATACTGAAAGCAGTACTGTGCATACATCCGTTCAGCATCTTCCCAAAAGAACATTACTTGAGATTCTCCAGTGCTTTCATGTACAATGACAGCCATATTTTCCTAAGTGTCCATATACTCCCACTGGTAGAGGGGGCATGGACAATGGTTGCAACTCTGGCCAAAAGAGGCACAGCTTGGGTGTAGTAATTTCCACTCTATTCCTGAAACTGACTTCACAAAATCAGGTCTTAGTTCCAGGTGTTCCTATTTGAGGGAGTAATCTCCGAATATCCCTCAACCACACATTCACTTGAATGGAGCTGTGGTCAAAAGGAGATATCCAACCATGGAATGGCATTCCTAGTCCAGAGATTTCTGTAGCAGGAAGTGCGCTTTTCACAATTCATATTATAGCCATGAGAACATTATATGTGTTTCTCCACCATTTGCCCATAGAAAGAGAGCGGTATTTGAATAAGAAGCCACATTTTCCACAGGCACAGGGATCATGGAGAAACAAACTGTTCCTACACTTCCACATAAGCCACAGAATGAGCAGAGAGTACAGTCTACTCACTTTCTGAAAATCAGTTTAAAACAACAGGGTCTGAATTCCAGCTTTTGTTTGGGAGATTATGCTCCTGATATCCCACGTTCTTCCTTTTGCTTGCTTAGAGGTTGCCAGAGAACAGGCGGATCTTGCAATTCGTTGTAATCCACTCCATTGCACGTTCAATACAGGCATTTTACACTTGTGTCTTCAGGCTCCAACAGTCCAAACAAGCACTGTTGCTCCAGTGCTTGTTTTTACAAAGGGAGTGTGAGGTCATAATGGGCCGTTCCCTACCACAGACACCAGTAGCGTAGTTGAACAAACTCTTGTTCTTGCCAAGAAATGGTAGAAGCAGGTAGGTAGAAAATTAGCACACAATTTCAGAAACTTTTTTCCCAAAAACACCATCTGAGTACCAACTCTGTGTTTCAGAAAAAAATCAAATAATACCCAAAAACTCCCCATCAGATGTAGAGAGCACCTGGGCAAACGGAGATGTCTAGGTGGCAAAAGGCACTGCTCGGCCGGAATATTTCTGAAACAGGCACTGTGCACACCTCGTTTCAGTTTCTTCCCAACAGAATATAGCTTGTGCTTCTCCAGTGATTGTCTGTACAATGACAGCCGTATATTCCCAAATGCCCTTATACTCCAATTGATAGAGGGAGCATGGACAACAATTGCAACTGTGTCCAAAAGAGGCACAGATTGGGTGTACAGTTTCACTATGTTTCTGAAACTGTCGCTTATAGCAACATGTTCTGATTTCCAGCTCCTTCTATGGTAGGGAAACCTCTTGATTGTGCAGATTCTCCCATTCACTTGAAAGGAGCTGCACGGCCAAGAGGGACATTTTGCATGAAGTTATACTCCAGACATTTGGGCTTTGAAACCCATAATTTGGCACTTCTGCCTTCAGGCTGTAAAGGTCCAAAAAAATAGAAGTTCCCCAGGACTCGTTTCTACAAAGGATTGTGATATCATAATGGGACTTTCACTACAGGAGACACAGGAACAAACTCCTCCTGGCAGTAAGTTGGCAAAGAGCAGGGAGGTAGTACTTTCCCCACCATTCCTAAAAGCGACTTCACAAAAAGCAAGTCTGAGGCCCAGGTATTTCAATTTGAGGGAGAAATCTCTGAATATCACTCCACCTCCCATTCTCTTGAATTGTGCTTGTGGTCCACAGGAGATATCCAGCTGTGGAATGGCATTTGTAGTCCAGAGATTTCTGAAGCAAGCAGTGTACTTTACTTGATTCAGATTCTAACCATAAGAACATTACATGTGTTTCTCCACCTTTTGCCTGTACAAACAGGGCAGTATTTGAATAAGACCCCACAGTTCTCCACCGGCACAGGTAACATGGAGAAACAGACTGTTCCCACTCTTCCAAATAAGTCACAGAGTTAACAATGAGTACAGTCCCACTCAGTTTCTGAAAAGAAGTTTATAGCAAGAAGGTAAGAAATCCAGCTTTTGTTTGGGGAGATTAAGCTTCTAATATCCCATATTCTCCCTTTCGCTTTCTTTGGTGTGTCTAGAAAAGAGAGGCATCTTGCTATTCATTGTAATCCATGACTTTGCCCATTGAAAAAAACACGTTTTACCCCTAGTCTTCAGTCTCTAGCAGTCCAAACACAAGTAGTGTTTCCCTAGCACCTGTTTCTACGAATGGAGTGTGAGGTCATAATGAGCCTTTCGCTACCACAGACACAAGTAGTGTAAATAAACAAACTCTTGCTCCTGCCAAGGAAAGGCAGAAACAGGTAGGTAGAAAATTAGCACACAATTTCAGAAACTTTGTTCACAAAAACACCGTCTGAGCATCAGCTCTGTGTTTCAGGGCTAAAGTCAACTAATGTCCAAGAAACTCCCCATGAATAGAGCAGGTGGGCAAAAGCAGATATCCAGGCAGCAAAGGCACTGATAGGTCACAATATTTCTGAAACATGCACTGTGCATACCTCGTTTCAGCTTCTTCCCAAGAGAATATTAGTTGTGATTATCCAGCACTTATCTGTACAATGACAGCCGTATTCTCCTAACTGCCCTTTTACTCCCACTGATAGAGTGGACATAGACAACTGTTGCAACTCTGGTTAAATGAGGCACATATTGGGTGTACAGTTTCACTATGTCTTGGAAACTGTAGTTTATGGAAACATGTTCTGATTACCAGCACCTTCTTTGTAAGGGAAACCTCTTGATTGTGCAGATCTCCCCTTCACTTGAAAATAGCTGCACTGGCAAGAGGGACATTTTGCCACAAGTTATACTCCAGGCATCTGGACTTTGAAACCTGGCATTTGGCACTTCTGTCTTCAGGCTCTAACTGTCCTAAAACAAATACCTGTGCCACAGGGTTCTTTTCTAAAAAAGGGTTGTGATATCATAATGAGATTTTCACTCCTGCACACACAGGTAGTGTACAGGAACAAACACTTGCCTCTGGCAGTAAATTGGCAAAGGGCAGAGAGGAAGTAATTTCCACTCTGTTCCTGAAACTGCAAAAACAACAGGTCTGCGGTCCAGGTGGTTCATTTTGAGGGAGATATCTCCAAATATCACTCCACCTCCCATTTGTGTGAATGGAGCTTGTGGTCAAAAGCAGATATCCAGCTGTGGAATGACATTCCTAGTTCAGAGATTTCCTAAGCAGGCAGTTAGCTTTTTCAATTCAGATTCTATCCATCAGAACATTGCGTGTGTTTCTCCAACTTTTGCCCGTACAAAGAGTGTGGTATTTGAATAAGCCACAGTTCTCCACAGACACAGGGAACATGGAGAAAAAATTGTTCCTACTCTTCGAAATAAGGTACAGAGTGAGGAGCAGGTATAGTCCCACTCAATTTCTGAAAATCAGTTTATAGCAACACAGTCTGAATTTGAGCTGATGCTTGGGAAGACTAAGCTCCTGATATCACAGATGCTCCCTTTCGTTTGCTTGGAGGTTGATATAAAATGGCGGCATTTTGCAATTCATTGTAATCCATGCCTTTGCATGTTGAAAGCAGGCAATTTATGCCTCTGTCTTCAGGGTCTAACCATCCAAACACAATTAGGTTTGCCCCAGTGCTGTTTCTTCAAAGGGAGTGTGAGGTCATAAAGGGCATTTCTCTACCACAGACACAAGTAGCGAAGATGAATAAATTCTTGTTCCTGCCAAGAAAAGGCCATAGCAGGTAGGTAGAAAATTAGCACACAATTTCAGAAAATTTGTTCACAGAAACATCATCTAAGTACCAGCTCTGTGTTGCAGGGAGACATCAACTAATATCCAAGAAACTCCCCATCACATGAAAAGAGCACCTGGGCAAACGGAGATATCCAGACAGCAAAAGGCACTGCTAAGCTGGAATCTTTCTGAAACAGGCACTGTGCACACCTCATTTCACCTTCTTCCCAACAGAAAATAGGTTGTGCTTCTCCAGTGATTATTGGTAAAATGACAGCTGTATATTGCTAAATGTTGTTATATTCCCACTGATAGAGTGAGCATGGACAAATGTGGCAACGCTGTCCAAAAGAGGCAGTTTGGGTGTACAATTTCACTATGTTTCTGAAACTGTTGCTTATAGCAACATGTTCTGATTTCCAGCTCCTTCTTTGGTAGGGAAACCTCTTGATTGTGCAGATTCTCCCATTCACTTGAAAGGAGCTGCTTGGCCAAAAGGGACATTTTGCAAGAAGTTATACTCCAGGCATTTGGGCTTTGAAACCCGGAATTTGGCACTTCTGTCTTTAGGCTCTAAGGGTCCAAAAAATAGCGGTTCCCCAGGATTCGTAACTACAAAGGGATTGTGATGATATAATGGGACTTTCACTACAGGAGACACAGGTAGTGTACAGGAAAAAAAAAAAATCTCCTGCCTCCTGTCAATAAATTGGCAAAGAGCAGGGAGGTAGTAATTTCCCCACTGCTCCTGAAACTGTCTTCACAGAAAGGAGGACTGAGGTCCAGGTGTTTCTATTTGAGGCAGAAATCTCCAAATATCACAGCACCTCCCATTCGCTTGGATGAAGCTTGTGGTCCAAAGGAGATATGCAGCCATGGAATGGCATTTCTAGTCCAGAGATTTCTGAAGTAGACAGTGTAACTTTCTCGATTCAGATTCTAACCATCAGAACATTACGTGTGTTTCTCCACTGTTTTCCCAAACAAACAGTGCGGTATTTGAATAAGACGCCACAGTTCTCCACAGGCACAGGGAACGTGGAGAAACAAATTGTTCCCACTCTTCCAAATAAGGCACAGAGTGTGCATGGAGTACAGTCCCACTCAGTTCCTGAAAATAATTTTATAGCAACAGAGTCTGCTTTCCAGCTTTTGTTTGGGGACATTCAGCTCCTGATATCACAGATTCTCCCTTTCGCTTGCTTAGAGGTTCCTACAAAAGAAAGGCATCTTGCAATTTGTTGTAATCCATGACTTTGCCCATGGAAAACCTGCCTTTTACACCTCTGTCTTCAGGCTCTAACTGTCCAAACACAAGTAGTGTTTCCCCAGATCTTCTTTCTACGAAGGGAGTGTGAGGTCATAACAGGCCTTTTTCTACCACAAACCCAAGTAGCATAAATGAACAAACTCTTGTTCCTGCCAAGAAAAGGCAGAAGCAGGTAGGTAGAAAATTAGCACACAATTTCAGAAACTTTGTTTACAAATACACCGTCTTAGCACCAACTCTGTGTTTCTGGGCTAAAATCAACTAATATCCAAGAAACTTCCCATCCCATGAATAGAGCAGATGGGCAAACACAGATGTCCAGGCAGCATAAGGTGCTGACATGCCACAGTCTTTCTGAAACACGCACTATGCATACCTCATTTCAGTTTCTTCCAAAGAGAATATTAGTTGTGATTCTCCAGTGCTTATCAGCACAATGCCAGCCATATTTTCCTAAGGGATCTTATACTCGCACTAATAGAGGGGACATAGACAATGGTTGCAACTCTGGCTAAATGAGGCACAGATGGGGTGTACAATTTCACTCTGTTTCAGAAAATGTCGCTTATACCAAAATATTCTGATTTCCAGCTCCTTCTTTGGAAGGGAAACATTTTGATTGTGCAGATCTCCCCTTCACGTAAAAATAGCTGCACTGCCAAGAGGGACATTTTGCAAGAAACTATACTCCAGGTATTTGGCCTTTGAAACCTGGCATTTGGCACTTCTATCTTCAGGCTCTAACAGTCCAAAGACAAATATCAGTGCCACAGGGCTCGTTTCCACAAAGAGCTTGTGATGTCATAATGGGATTTTCACTACTGCAGACACAGGTAATGTACAGGAACAAACACTTGCCTTCTGGCAGTAAATTGGCTAAGGGCAGGAAGGTAGTAATTTCCACTCTGTTCCTGAAACTGACTGCAAGAACAACAGGTCTGAGGTCCAGGTGGTTCATTTTGAGGGAGATATCTCCAAATATCACTCCACCTCACATTCACTTGAATGGAGCTTGTGGTCAAAAGTAGATATCCAGCCGTGGAATGGTATTCCTAGTGCAGAGATTTCCGAAGGAGGCAGTGTTCTTTTCTCTATTCAGATTCTAACCATCAGAACATTACGTGTGTCTCTCCACCATTTGCCCTTACAAAGAGTGTGGTGTTTGAATAAGAAGCCACAGTTCTCCACAGGCACAAGTAACATAGAAAAAAAAACTGTTCTAAATAAGGCACAGAGTGAGCAGGGAGTACAGTCCCACTAAATTTCTGAAAATCAGTTTATAGCAACACGGTGTGAATTGAAGTTTTGCTTGGGGAGATTGAGCTCCTGATATCCCAGATTCTCCCTTTTGCTCACTTGGAGGTTGCTAGAAAACAGAGGCATTTTGCAATTCGTGGTAATCTATGCCTTTGCACGTTGAAAACAGGCAATTTACACCTCCGTATTAAGGTTCTAACCATCCAAACACAAGTAGGGTTGCCCCTTTGCTGTTTCTTCAAAGGGAGTGTGAGGTCATAAAGGGCCCTTCTCTACCACAGACACAAGTAGCGTAGATGAACAAACTCTTGTTCCTGCCAAGAAAAGGCCATAGCAGGTAGGTAGAAAATTAGCACACAATTTCAGAAACTTTGTTCACAAAAACACCATCTGAGTACCAGCTCTGTGTTTCAGGAAGAAAACAACTAACATCCAAGAAACTCCCCATCACATGAGTAGAGCAGCCTGGCAAACAGAGATGTCCAGGCAGCAAAAGGCACTGCTAGTTTGTAATCTTACTGCAACAGGCATTGTGCATACCTAGTTTCAGCTTCTTCCCAGCAGAATATCAGTGGTGATTCTCCAGTTCTTGTCTGTACAATGACAGCCGTACATTCCTAAGTGCCCATATACTCACACTGGTACAGGGGGCATGGACAACTTTTCCAACTCTGGGCAAAAGAGGCACAGATTGGCTGTATAGTTCCACTATGTTTCTGAAATTGTCTTTTATACCAACAAGTTCTGATTTCCAGCTCCTTCTTTGGTAGGGAAAACTCATTATTGTAAAGATTCTCCTATTGCTTTGAAAGAAACTTCACTGCCAAGAGGGACATTTTGCATGAGGTTATACTCCTGGGATTTGAGCTATGAATCTCAGCATTTGACACTTCTGTCTTCAGGCTCTAACAGTCGGAATAAAATGCCTGTTCCCCAGGGCTCGTTTCTATAAAGGGATTGTGATGTCATATAGGGACTTTCACTGCTCCAGACACAGGTAGTGTACAGAAACAAACTCTTACCTTCTGGCAGTAAATTGGCAAAGAGCAGGGAGGTAGTAATTTCCAGTATGTTCCTGAAACCAACTTCACAAAAAGGAGGTCTGAGGTCCAGGTGTTTCTATTTGAGGGAGAAATCTCCGAATATCACTCCACCTCGCATTCGCTTGAATGAAGCTTGTGGTCAAAAGTAGATATCCTGCCATGGAATGGCATTCCTAGTCCAGTCATTTCTGAAGCAGGCAGTGTGCTTTTTCAATTCTGATTCTAACCATCGGAACATTATGTGTGTTTCTCCACTATTTGCCCATACAAAGACAGCGGTATTTTAATAAGAAGCCATAGTTCTCCACAGGCACAGGGAAAATGGAGAAAACAAACTGATCATATTCTTCCAAATAAGGCACAGAGTGAGCAGGGAGTACAGTCTCACTCAGTTTCTGAATTTTTTTTTTTTTGAGACAGGGTCTCTCTTTGTAGTTCAAACTGACTCTGAGCTCACTATGTAGCCCACGCAAGCCTTGAACTCAGTAATTCTCCTGTTTCTGCCTCACGAATGCTGGGATTGCAGGCGTGAGCCACCACGCCCTGCTGAAAATAATTTTATAGCAACACAATCTGTATTCCAGCTTTTGCTTGCAGAGACTAAGGTCCAGATATCCCAGATTCTCCCTTTTTCTTGTTTGGAGGTTGCTAGAAAACAGAGGCATCTTGCCATACTTTGTAATCCATGCCTTTGCCAGTTGAAAACAGGCATTTTACCCCTCTGCCTTCAGGTTCTAACTGTCCAAATACAAGTAGTGCTACCCCAGTGCTTTTTTCTATGATGGGATTGTCAGGTCATATTGGGCTGTTCTCTACCACAGACACAAGTAACATAAATAAATAAACTCTTGTTCAGGCCAAGAAAAGGCAGAAGCAGATAGGTAGAAAATTAGCACACAATTTCAGAATCTTTTTTCACAAAAACACTGTCTGAGTACCAGATCTGTGTTTCAGAGAGAAATCAACTAATATCCAAGAAATTTCCCATCACATGAATAGAGCATCTGTGCAAACGGAAATGTCTAGGCAACAAAAGTCACTGCTAAGCTGGAATCTTCCTGAAACAGGCACTGTGCATACCGCATTACAGCTTCTTGCCAACAGAATATAGGTTGTGCTTCTCCAGTGATTGTCTGTACAATGACAGCCATATATTCCTAAATGCCCTTATACTCCCACAGATAGAGGGAGCATGAGCAATGGTGGCAACTCTGGCCAAAAGAGGCACACATTGGGTGTAGAGTTTCACTATGTTTCTGAAACTGTAACTTATAGGAATATGTTCTGATTTCTAGCTCCTTCTATGGTAGGGAAACCTCTTGATTGTGCCGATAGTCCCACTCACTTGAAAGGAGCTGCATGGCCAAGAGGGACATTTTGCATAAAGTTATAGTCCAAGCATTTGGGCTTTGAAACGTGGAATTTGGCACTTCTGTCTTCAGGTTCTAAGTGTCCAAAAGAACTAGCAGTTCCCCATGACTCATTTCTACAAAGGGATTTTGATGTCATAATGGGACTTTCACAACAGGAGACAGAGGTAGTGTACAGCAACAAACACTTGCTTCCTGGCAGTAAATGGGCAAAGAGCAGGGAGGTAGTAATTTCCCCACCCTTCCTGAAACTGACTTCACAAAAAGCAGGTCTGAGGTCCAGGTGTACCTATTTTAGGGTGAAATCTCTGAATATCACTCCACCTCCCATTTGCTTGAATGGAGCTTGTGTTCCAAAGGAGATATCCAGCCATGGAATGTCATTTCTACTCCAGAGATTTCCGAAGCAGGCAGTGAACTTTTCTCAATTCAGATTCTAACCAAGAGAATATTACATGTGTTTTCCCACAGTTTGCCCATACAAATAGTGCGATATTTGAATAAGATGCCACAGTTCTCCACAGGCACAGGGAACATGGGGAAACAAACTGTTCCCACTCTTCCAAATGAGGCATAGAGTGAGCAGGGAGTAAAGTCCCACTCAATTTCTGAAATTAATTTTATAGCAACAGGGTCTGCATTCCAGCTTTTGTTTGGGAAGATTCAGCTCCTGATATCCCAGATTCTCCCTTTCTCTTGCTTGGAGGTTGCTAGAAAAGAGAGGCATCTCACGGTTCGTTGTAATCCACACCTTTGCGCAGTGAAAACAGGCATTTTCCACGTCTGTCTTCAGGTTCTGACCATCCAAACACAAGCAGTGTGGCCCCAGCGCTTGTTTCTATGAAAGGAGTGTGAGGTCATAGTGGTCCTTTCTCTATCACAGACACAAGTAGTGTAAATGAACAAACTCTTGTTCCTGCCAAGAGAACGCAGAAGCAGGTAGGTAGAAAATTAGCACACAATTTCAGAAACTTTGTTCACAAAAACACCATCTGAGCACCAGCTCTGTGTTTCTGGGCTAAAATCAGCCAGTATCCAAGAAACTCCCCATCCCTTGAATAGAGGAGATGGGCAAATGCAGATATCCAGGCAGCATAAAGCAGTGATAGGCTGCAATCTTTCTGAAACACCCACTGTGCATACCTCTTTTCAGCTTATTCCAAAGGGAATATTAGTTGTGATTCTCCAATGCTTGTCTGTTCACTGAAACCCGAATTTTCCTAAGTGCGCTTATACTCCCACTTATAGAGAGCACATAGACAATGGTTGCAACTCTGGCTAAATGAGGCATAGATGGGTGCACAGTTTCACTATGTTTCGGAAACTGTCATTTAGAGCAAAATATTCTGATTTCCAGCTCCTTCTTTGGTAGGGAAACTTCATGATTGTGCAGATCTCCCCTTCACTTGAAAATAGCTGCACTGCCAAGAGGAACATTTTGCAAGAAGTTATACTCCAGGCATTTGGGCTTTGAAACCGGGCATTTGACACTTCTGTCTTCAGTCTCTTACAGTCCAAACACAAATAGCAGTGCCACAGGGCTCATTTCTACAAAGGGCTTGTGATGTCATAATGGGATTTTCAGTACTGTACACACACGTAGTGTACAGGAACAAACTCTATCCTCCTAGCAGTAAATTGCCAAAGGGCAAGGAGGTAGTAATTTCCACTCCGTTAATGAAATTGACTGCAAAAACAACAGGTCTGAGGTCCAGGTGGTTCATCTTGAGGAAGATATCTCCAAATATCACTCCACCTCACATTTGCTTGAATGGAGCTTGTGGTCAAAAGTAGATATCCAGCCATGGAATGGCGTTCCTAATCCAGAGATTTCCAAAGCAGGCAGTGTGCTTTTCTCAATTCACATTATAACCATCAGAACATTATGTGTGTTTCTCCACCATTTGCCCGTACAAAGAGTGTGGTATTTGAGTAAGAAGCCACAGTTCTCCACAGGCACAGGGGACATAGAGAAAAAACTGTTCCTACTCTTCCAAATAAGGCACAGAGTGAGCAGCGAGCACACTCCCACTCAACTTCTGAAAATCAGTTTATAGCAACATGGTCTGAATTCTAGCTTTTGCTAGAGGCGATTAAGCTCCTGATCGCCCACATTCTCCCTTTTGCTTGCTTGGAGGTTGCTAGAAAACAGAAGCATCCTGCAATTCGTTGTAATCCACGCCTGTGGACATTGAATACAGGCATTTTCCACAACTCCCCTCAGGGTCTAACCAGCCAAACAAAAGTAGTGTTACCCCAGTGCTGTTTCTACGAAGGGATGTTGAGGTCATAAAGGGCCTTTCTCTACCACAGACACAAGTAGCGTAGATGAACAAACTCTTGTTCCTGCCAAGAAAATGCAGAAGCAGTTAGGTAGAAAATTATGACACAATTTCAGAATCTTTGCTCACAAAAACACCATCTGAGTACCAGCTCTGTGTGTCAGGGAGACGTCAACTAATATCCAAGAACCTCCCCATCACATGAATAGAGCATCTGGGCAAAGGGAGATGTCCAGGCAGCAAAAGGCACTGCTAGGCCGGAATTTTTCTGAAACAGGCACTGTGCACACCTCGTTTCAGGTTCTTCCCAACAGAATATTAGTTGTGATTCTCCAGTGCTTGTCTGTACAATGACAGCTGGATTTTCCTATGTTCCCTTATACTCCCACTTGTAGAGGAAGCATGCACAACGGTGCCAAGTCTGGCCAAAAGAGGCACAGATTGGGTGTAGAGTATCACTACTTTTCTGAAACTGTCATTTATAGCAACATGTGCTGATTTCCACTCCTTCTTTGTTACGGAATCCTCTTGATTGTGCACAGTCTCCTATTCACTTGAAATGAGCTTCATGGCCAAGAGGGACATTTTGCATGAAGTTATACTCCAGGCATTTGGGCTTTGAAACCCAGTATTTGGCACTTGTGTCTTCAGGCTCTAACATTCCAAACACAAATAGCAGTGCCCCAGGTCTCGTTTATACGAAGGGATTGTGATGTCATAATGGGACTTTCACTACTACAGTCACAGGCAGTGTACAGGAACAAACACTTGCCTCCTGGCAGTAAATAGCAAAGAGCAGTTAGGTAGTAATTTCTACTCCATTCCTGAAACTAACTTCACAAAAAGCAAGTCTGACTTCCTGGTGTTTCTATTTGAGGGAGAAATCCCCGAGTATCACTCCACCTCACTTTTGCTATAATGGAGCTTGTGGTTTAATGGAGATATCCAGCCATGGAATGGCACTCCTTGTCCAGAGATTTCCGAAGCAGGAAATATGCTTTTGTCAATTCAGATTCTAACCATCAGAACATTACGTGTGTTTCTCCTCTGCCCATACAAAAAGAGCAGTATTTGAATAAGAAGCCACAGTTCTTCACAGGCACAGGGAACATGGAGAAACAAACTGTTCCTACTCTTCCATATAAGGCACAGAGTGAGCAGGGAGTACACTTCCACTGTTTCTGAAATTTCTTTTGTAGCAACACAGTCTGAATTCCAGCTTTTGCTTGCAGAGATTAAGCTTGTGATATCCCAGATTCTCCCTTTCGCTTCCTTGGAGGTTGCTAGAAAAGAGAGGTATCTTGCAGTTAGGTGTAATCCATGCCTTCGCATTTTTGAAACAGGCATTTCACATCTCTGTCTTCAGGCTCTAACCGTCCAAACACAAGTAGTGTTGCCCCAGTGCTTGTTTCTACGAAGGGAGTTTGAGGACTTAATGGGCCTTTCTCTACCACAGACACAAGTAGCATAGATGAACTGACTCTTGTTCCTGCCAAGAAAAGTCAGAAGCAGGCAGGTAAAAAAAAGTAGCACACAATTTCAGAAACTTTGTTCACAAAAACACCATCTGAGTACCAGCTCTGTGTTTCAGGGAGAAATCTACTAATATCCAAGAAACTCTCCATCACATGAATAGAGCAGCTCAGCAAACGGACATGTCCAGGCAGCAAAATGCACTGCTAGGCTGGATACTTTCTGAAACAGGCACTGTGCATATCTCCTTTCAGATTCTTCCCAAAAGAACATTAGTTGTAGTTCTGCACATCTTGGATGACCAAAATGAGCGGTATTTTCATAATAGGCTTTGTTGTCCCACAGGCAGGGTGAGCATGGTAAAACAAACTGTTGCTACTCTGTCAAAAAGAGGCACAGAGCGGGCAGGGAATACAGTTCCACTCCATTTCTGAAACCGAGTTTACAGTAACATGGTCTAAATTCTAGCTTGTTGTTGGAGAGAAACTTTGTGATAGCGCAAATTCACCCATTCACTTGAAAGGAGCTGCTTGGAAGAGGGAGACATCCTGCATTAAGTTGTGCATTACATGAAGCTGTGCCCCTGGGTTTGTTTCTACAAAGGTAGTGTGATATCGCATTGGGCCTTTCTCTACCACAGACCCACGTAGTGTACAGGTTCAAACATTTGTTTCCTGGCCAGAGAAACCAGAGAGCAGGCAGGGAGTAGATTTTCACTCAGTTTCTGTAGTTGAGATCACAGCCACACGTTCTGAGTTCCAGGTCCTTGTTTCAGGTAGAAATCTCTGGATATCCCACAAACAGCCTTTTGCTAGAATGGAGCTTGCAGGCAAATGGAGATATCCAGCGTGAACACGGCATCCCTAGGCAGGAGATTTCGGCACCAGGAAGTGTGCTTTTCTGGCTTCAGATTCTATCCATCTGAACATTACATGTTTTTCGCCACCACCTGCATGTACAAAGAGAGGTATTTACGTGAAAGGCCTCATTTTCTACAGGCACAGGCAGCATGGACAAACAAACTGTTTCTACTCTGGCCAAAAGCGGCACAGAGTGGCAGGGAGTATAGTTGCACTCAATTTATTAAAGTAAATTTTCAGCAACATGGTCTGAAACCCAGCTTTTTGCTTGGGATATAAACCACCTGATATCCCAGATCCTCCCATTCACTTGTATGGAGCTGCCCACAAAAGACAGAAGTCATTCATTATGTTGCCATCCATGCTTTTGGGCTTTTAAACCTGGCATTTGGCACTTCTTTCCCCAAGCTCTCACTGTCCAAACACAAGTAGCTGTATGCCACAGCTTGTTTCTTCTTAGGGAGAGTGATGTCAAAATGGGCATTTACCTACCATAGACACAGAGCAGGCAGTGAATAGATGCGCCCTCATTTTCTGCCACAGAGTTCTCAAAAATTCGGTTTGAGTTCCAGGGCTTTCATTAAGGGAGAAATCTCCTGATACCCCAGAAACTCCCATTCACTTGCATGGATATTGCAGGCAAATGGAGATGTGTAGCCTGCAAAATTCAAACCTATGCTGGAGACTTTCAGAAACAGGCACTATGCATATCTTGCTTCAGTTTCTACCCATCAGAATATTAGTTGTGATACTCCCCTGCTTGTCTGTAAAATGACAGCGGTATTATCCTAAGAGCAACTTAATGCACCATGTCTCTCTTTTCTGGGCAATCCTTTCAAGTGAATGGGAGAGTCTTCGCTATCAGGAGGTTTCTCTCCCAAACAAGAAGCTGGAATTCAGACCCTGTGGCTGTAAACGCAGTTTCAGAAATTGAGAGGAATTGTACTCCCTGCTGACTCTCTGCCTCTTTTTGACAGAGTAGCAACAGTTTATTTGTCCATGCTCACTCTGCCTGTGGGAGAAGTAATCCCTTTATGAAAATACTGCTCTTTTGTATATCCAAGGAGTGCAAAAGCACAACTAATGTTCTCTTGGAAAGAATCTGAAGTGAGGTATGCACAGTACCTGTTTCAGAAAGATTCCAGCCTAGCAGTGCCTTTTGCCCCCTGGACATTTCCGTTTGCCCACCAGCTCTATTCATGTGATGGGGAGTTCCTTGGATATGAGTAGATTTCTCCCGGAAAAAAAAGAGCTGGAACTCAGACAGTGTTTTTGTGAACAAAGTTCCTGAAATTTTGTGCCAATTTACTACCTACCATTTCTCTGGCCTTTCTTGACAGGAGCAAGAGTTTGTTTATCTACAATACTTGTGTCTGTGGTAGAGAAAGGCCCAATATGTCATCACACTCCCGTCATAGAAACAAGCACCGGGGCAATTCTTGTGTTTAGACGGTTAGATCCTGAAGACAGAGGTGCAAAATGCCTGTTTTCAATGTGCGAATCATGGATGACACCTAGTAATAACATGCATCTCTTTTCTGGAAGACTCTGAAGAAGAGAATGGGAGAATCTGGGATATCAGCATGGTTTTCCACCAAAGACACAGCGGGAAATCAGACAATGTGGCTGGAACTCAGTTCCAGAAACTGAGTGGAACTGTACACCCTACCCACTTTGTGCCTCTTTTCGACAGAATAGCAACAGGTTGTTTGTCCATGTTCATTCTGCCTGTGGGAGAAGTAATCCCTTTATGAAAATACTGCTCTTTTGTATATCCAAGGAGTTCAGAAACACATCTAATGTTCTGTTGGGAAGAATCTGAAGTGAGGTATGCACAGTGCCTGTTTCAGAAAGATTCCAGCCTAGCAGTGCCTTTTGCCCCCTGGACATCTCCGTTTGCCCACCAGCTCTATTCATGTTATGGGAAGTTCCTTGGATATGAGTAGATTTCTCCTGGAAAAAAGAGCTGGAACTCAGACAGTGTTTTTGTGAACAAAGTTCCTGAAATTTTGTGATAATTTACTACTTACCATCTGTTTGGCCTTTCTTGACAGGAACAAGAGTTTGTTCAACTGCAATGCTTGTGTGTGTGGTAGAGAAAGTCCCATTATGACCTCACACTCTTTTCATAGAAACAAGCACCGCGACAATTCTTCTTGTGTTTGGACGGTTAGATCCTGAAGACAGACGTGCAAAATGCCTGTTTTCAATGTGCAAAGCATGGATGACACCATTTACATGACACCTCTTTTCTGGCAGCCTCCGAAGAAGAGAATGGGAGAACATGGGATATCAGTGTGCTTCCTGCCAAAGATACAGTGGGAAATCAGACAAGGTGGCTGGAAACTCAGTTTCAGAAACTGAGCGGAACTGTACTCCCTGCGCACTCTGTGTCTTGCTTCCTAGCATAGCAACAGTTTGTATCTCCATGCTCCCTGTGCCTGTGGAGAACTGTGGCTTCTTATTAAAATACCGCCCTCTCTCATGGGCAAGTAGTGGAGAAACACATGGAGTATTCTGATGGGTAGAATCTGAAGCCAGAAAAGCACAATGCCTGCTTCAGAAATCTCTGGACTGGGAGTGCCGTTCTACAGTTGGATATCTTTATTGGCCTGAAAGATCACACTCAAGAGAGTATGAGGTTGTGTGACATTCAGAGATTTCTCCCTTAAATAAACACCTGGAACTCAGACCTGGTTGTTGTGATGTCAGTTTCAGAAACAGAGTGCAAATTACTCCCTGCCTGCTCTTTGCCTTTTCCTGACAGGAAGCAAGAGTTTATTCCTGTACACTACCTGTCTGTGGTTGTGAAATTCCCATTATGACATCACATTACCTTTGTAGAAACAAGCCCTGGGGCACTGCTATTTGTGTTTGGACCCTTAGAGCCTGAAGGCAGAGATGCCAAATGCCAGTTTTCAAAGCCCAAATGCGTGAAGTATAACATAATGCAAAATGCCCATCCTTTCCGTGAAACTCCTTTCAAGTGAATGGGAGAATCTGCGCAATCAGGAGGTTTCTGTCCCAAAGAAGAAACTGGAAATCAGATCGTGTTGCTGTAAATTCAGGTCCAGAAACTTAGTGAAACTGTACTCCCTGCCCAGTCTGTGCCTCCTTGGGCCAGAGTTGCAACAGTTTTTCCATGCTCCCTCTACCAGTGGGAGTATAGGGGCTCTTAGGAAAATACTGCTGTCATTGTACAGACAAGCACTGCAGAATCACAACTAATGTACTGATGGGAAGAAATTGAAGTGACATTTGCACAGTGACCATTTCTGAAAGTCTCCGACCTAGGTGTGCCTTTTGCTGGCTGCACATCTGTGTTTGCCCACAAGATCCATGCAAGTGAACGGGAGTTGCTGGGGTACGAGGAGATTCTCCCTTAATGAAAGCGCTCAGACTCAGACCCATATTTTATGAACACAGTTGCAAAAACTGAGTGTACATGTATTTCCTGCCTGCCCTCTGTGGTAGATAAAGGCCCATTTTGACATCACAATCCCTATGTAGAAACAAGGTATTGGGCAGAGCTACTGTGTTTGGATGGTTAGAGCTTGAGGAGAGAGGTGTGAAATGCCGGTTTTCAAAGCCCAGCCTCATGCATGAAAAGTAAATGCACAAATACTCTCTTTTCCAGCAAGCACCATTCAATCTGGGATATGAGGGGTTTTTATCTCCCAAAGAAAAAACTGGAATTCAGACCATGTTGCTGTCAAATCACATTCAGAAATGGAGTGGAACTGTACTCCCTGCCACTGTATGCCTCTTTTGGCCAGACTAAAACTGTTTATTTGTCCATCAGGACTGTGCCTGTGGAAAGCAAGGCCTCTAACTAAAATGCCTCTCTTTGTACATGCAAGTCATGGAGAAACACATGTAATGTTCTGGTGGGTAGAATCTGAAGGCAGAAAGGCACAGTGCCTGTTTCTGAAATCTCCCGCTTAGGCATGCCTGGTTCAGGTGGGATACCTCCATTTGCCCACAAGCTCCATTCAAGTGAAATGATGTTTGTGGAATATATGGAGATTTCAGCCTGAAACAAGGACCTGGAACTCTGACCATGTGGCTGTGACCTCAGTTTCAGAAACTGAGTGTAAATCTACTCCGTGCCTGTTCTCTGGGTTTCCTGGTTAGGAACCAAGTCTTTGTTCCTGTACACGATGTGTGTCTCTCCTAGAGAATGGCCCATTTTGACATCATGCTACATTTGTGGAAACAAACCCAGGGGCCCAGCTACTTGTACTTGTATGGTTCTCACCTAAAGAGAGAGGTGTCAAATGCCGCATTTCAAAGCGAAATGCGTGGATGAAAACTATGCATGATGTCTCTCTTTTCTGGGCAACTCTTTACAAGTGAAAGGAAGAACCTTCACTATCAGAAGTTTCCTCTCCAAAACTAGGAGCTGGAATTCAGAACGTGTTGCTGTAAACTCACTTTCAGAAATTGAGTGGTACTATACTCCCTGTCCACTCTGTGCCTCTATTCTATAGAATAGAAACAGGTTGTTAGTCCATGTTCACTCTGCCTGTGTGAGAACTAATCCCTTTATGAAAATACTGCTCTTTTGTATATCCAAGGAGTGCAGAAACACATCTAATGTTCTGTTGGGAAGAATCTGAAGTGAGGTATGCACAGTGCCTGTTTCAGAAAGATTCCAGCCTAGCAGTGCCTTTTGCCCCCTGGACATCTCCGTTTACCCACCAGCTCTATTCAAGTGATGGGGAGTTCCTTGGATGTGAGTAGATTTCTCCCTGATAAAAAGAACTGGCATTCAGACGGTGTTATTATGAACAAAAATCCTGAAATTCTGTGCTAATTTACACCTTTTTTGGTGGATAAACTTCCTCTTATACCACACTCCCACTTTTGTTTCAAAGGAGCTAGAAGGAACAAACTGTTGTTCACTGGGAAAACAAGGATTTCAGAGTACAGCATGTAGTCTTCAATTCAGTTGCTGAAACTGAGTTCACAGCAAAACGTTCTGAGTTGCAGTTCCTTGTTTGGTGGAGAGTGCTCCAGTTATAACACACTCTCCCATTGTCTTAAATGTAGCCAGCGGCTAAACGGAGAAATAAAGCCAGCAAGCTGCACTCTGGCCTGGAGAGTTCTAAAAGAAGCTCTGTGCTACCCTAAAATTAGAGTGTATCCATCTGAAAAATTGATGTGTTTCTAATCTGCTTGTCCATACAAAGAGAGGGATATTTTCCTAAGTGGCCTTTTTATACCTAAGGCATAGGAAATGTACACGAACAAACTGTTGTTTCATTGGCATAAAAGGGGAAACAGAGTGTTGTTTGTGAACTGAAATGCAGTTTCTGAAGGTGAGATAATATCAAAACGTTCAGAGTTCCATATTTTGTCAGGTGGAGCAACCCCCTGATATTCCACAATCTCACTTTTGTTTCAAAAGCGCTGGCAGGAAGGAACTGTTGTTTTTGGCACAAAGAGCTACAGAGTACAGCATGTATGTAGGCTTCAATACAGTTTCTGAAACTGAGTTCAGAGCAAAACGTTCTGACTTCCAGCTCCTTGATTCATAGAGGAACCTCATGTTATCCCACACTCTCCTATTAACTTCAGTGGAGCTTGCAGGAACAAACTGTTGTTTCTCTGTGAGAACAAGGTGTACAGACTGCAGCATGTATTTAGGCTTCAATTCAGTTTTTGAAACTGAGTTAACAGCCAAACATTTCCAGTTACAGCACCTATGTTTCAAGGGAACCTTATGTTATCCCACACTCTGCCACTTATTTCAATTGGAGCTTGCAGCAACAAAATGTTTTTTGTATAGGTAAACAATGGGAAGTGAGTGCAGCATGTAGGCTTTAATTCAGTTTCAGAAACTGAGTTGATAGCAAAATGTCCTGAGTACCTCTTCATTTTTTGGCAGAGAATTATCCTGTTATCCCCACTCCAACTGGGTTCAGTGGAGCCAGTGGAAAAAGGGAGTAATAAATCCAGAACCCTGCTCTCTAGGGTGGAGATTTGTGAAGAAAGCACTGTGTTTCTCTCAGGTTACGGTGTATCGATTTGAAAAATAGGTACGGTTCTCTCCTGCTTGTCTGTACAAAGACAGTGAAATTTTCCTAAGCTGGGAGTTATACCTAAGGAACAGGGCAACTTCTGGAATGAACTGCTGTTTCTCTGGCATAAAAAGTGACAGAGTGATGGATGTAAACTGCATTGCAGTTCCTGAAGCTGAGATAACAACAAAACGTTCAGTGTTCCAGCTCATTGCGGGGGGGGGGCTCCTGTGAACACTCACTCTCGCTTTGGTTTAAAAAGAGCTGGAAGGAACAAACTTGTTTCTGAGACATAAAGGGGTATAGAATGTAACATGTATTTAGGGTACAATTCAGTTTCGGAAACTGAGTTCACTGCAAAACTTTCTGAATTCCAGCTCCATGTCTCATGGAGAAACTTCCCGTTATCCCACACTCTCCCAATGTTTTCAAAGGAGATTGCAGGAACAAAGTGTTGTTTCTCTGGGAAAACAAGGGATACAGAGTGCAATATGTATTCTTCAATTCAGTTTCAGAAACTGAGTTCATAGCAAAATGTTCTGAGTTCCTGGTCCTTTTCTGGTGGAGAATCTTCCTGATCACTACACTCTCCCATTGGCTTCAACGGAGCCAGCAGCTAAAAAGAGTAATTAATCCGGAATCATGTTCTCTAGGCTGGAGATCTGTGAAGCAAGCACTGTGCTTCTTTCATGATAGAGTGTATCCATTTGAAGAATAGTTGTGTTTCTCCCCTGCATACCTGTACAAAGAGAGTGCTATTTTCCTAAGCTGGGTGTTATACCTAAGGAACAGGGAACCTTCTGAAATAAACTGCTATTTCTCTGCCATAAAAACTGACAGAGTGTTGGATGAGAACTGCAATGGAGTTTCTGAAGCTGAGATAACAGCAAAAAGTTCAGTGTTCCAGCTCATTGTGGGGGGGGGGAGAAACTTTCTGTGATCCCACACTCTCGCTTTGGTTTCTAAAGAGCTGGTAGGAAAAAGACAGTTGTTTCTGGGATGAAAAACGGTACAGAGTGCAGCAATGTATGTAGGTTGAAATTCAGTTTTGGAAACTGAGTTCACTGCAAAACTTTCTGACTTCCAGCTCCATGTTTGGTGGAGAAACCTCCTGTTATACCATACTCTCCCATTGTTTTCAATGGAGCTTGCAGGAACAAAATATTTTTTCTCAGGGAAAACACAGGCTACAGAATGCAGCATGGAGGCTTCAATTCAGTTTCTGAAACTGATTTCACAGGAAAACTTTCTAAGTTCCAGCTCCCGATTTGGTAGAGAAACCTCCTGTTACCCCACCCTCTCACTTTGACTTCAATGGAGCTTGCAGGAACAAACTGTTGTTTCTCTGGGAAAACAAGTGCTACAGAGTGCAGCATGGGGCTTCAGTTCAGTTTCTTATCCTTTGTTAACCGAAGAACGTTCTGAGTTCCACCTCCTTGTTTGGTGGAGAAACCTCCTCTTATCCCACACTCAGTGGTTTCAAAGGAGCTTGCATGAACAAACTGGTCTTTCTCCATGAAAACAAAGGCAACACAGTGCAGCATGAAGGCTTCTATTAAGATTCTGAAACTGAGTTCACAGCAAATCGCTCTGAGTTCCAGGTCTTTGCTTGATGCAGAAGCATCCTGTTATGCCACACAGTCAAATTGGTTTCAAAGCAGCTCGCAGGAAGAAACTGTTGTTTCTCTGGCAAAACAATAGGTACACAGTGGAACATGTAGGCTTCAATTCAGATTCTGAAACTGACTTGACAGAAACATTCTGAGTTCCAGCTCCTTGTTTGGTTGAGAAATCTCATGTTATCCCACACTCATATTGGTTACAGTGAAGTTTGCAGGAATAAAACTGTTGTTGTGATGCAAATAAAAGGGGTACATTGTTCAGCATGTAAGCTTCAATGCTTTTTCAGAAACTAACTTCATCTGAAAACCTTCTGAGTTCCACCTCCTTTTTTGGTGGAGAAATATCCTGTTATCTACACTCTCCCATTGGCTTCAATGGAGCCAGCTGCTAAAGGCAGTAATAAATCCAGAAAAAAGTACTCTAGGCCGTGCACTTCTATAGTAAGGACTCTGTTTCTCTCATGTTAGAGTTTATCTATTTGAGCAATAGATGTGGTTCTCCCCTGCTTGTCTCTACAAAGACAGAAATATTTTCCAAAATGGCCTTTTTATATCTAAGGAACAGGGAACCTACAGGAAAATAACTATGGTTTCTCTGGCATAAAAGTGAGAGATTCTGCTGCTTGTGAACTGAAAGGCAGTGTCTGAATCTGAGATAATAGCAAAACGTTCTGAGCTCCAGCTCCTTGCTTGGTGGAGAAACCTCCTATTAGCTCACATACTCCCACTGGTGTCAAAGGAGCTTCTAGGAACAAACTAGTGTTCACTGGGAAAGCAAGGGGTTCAGAGTGCAGTATGTAGTCTTCAATTCATTTTCTGAAACTGAGTTCAGAGCAAAAGTTTGTGAGTTTCAGCTCTTTGTTTGGTGGATAGTCCTCCAATTATTCCACACTCTCCCATTGTCTTCAATGGAGCCAGTGGCTAAACAGAGAAATAAAGCAAGTAAGCTTCACTCTAGGCCGGATAATTCTAAAGCAAGCTCTGGGCTTCTCTTACGTTAGAGTGTATCCATCTGAACAATAGATGTGTTCCTAATGTGCATATCCGTACAAAGAGAGTGATATTTTCCTAAGTGGCCTTATTATACCTAAGGCATAGGAAACGTGCAGGAATAAACTGTTGTTTCATTGGAATAAAAAGGGACACAGAGTGTTGTTTGTGAACTGCAATGCAGTTTCTAAAGCTGAGATAACATCAAAACGTACAGAGTTCCATCTCTTGTTGGGTGGAGAAACCTCCTGTTATCCCACAGTCTTGCTTTGGTTACAACAGACCTGGCAGGAACAAACTTGTTTTTTGGGGAGAAAAAGGGCTACAGAGTACAGCATGTATGTAGGCTTCAATTCACTTTTTGAAACAGTTCAGTGCAAAACGTTCTGACATCCAGCTGCTTGTTTCATGGAGGAATCTCAAATTATCCCACACTCTCCTATTGATTTCAGTGGAGCTTGCAGGAACTAACTGTTGTTTCTCTGTGAAAACAAGGGGTACAGACTGCAGCATGTATTTAGGCTTCAATTCAGTTTCTGAAACTGAGTTCACAGGCAAACCTTGTGAGTTACTGCACCTTGTTTTGTGGAGGAACCTCATGTTATCCTACACTCTCCCACTAATTCAGTTGGGGGTGCAGGAACAAAATGTTTTATCTATGAATAAACAATGGGAACTAAATGCAGTATGTAGGCTTCAGTTCAGTTTCACAAACTGAGTTCATAGCAAAATGTTCTGAGTTCCTGGTCCTTTTCTGGTGGAGAAACTTCCTGTTATCCACACTCTCCAACTGGCTTCAGTGTAGCCAGTAGAAAAAGGGAGTAATAAGTCCAGAACCCTGCTCTCTAGGGCGGAGATTTATGAAACAAGCACTGTGCTTCTCTCAGGTTAAAGTGTATCCATTAAAAAAAATTGGTGCGGAGCCCCGGGCCCGCAGTGCCGTGAGCCCAGCAGACTGGGGAACTTACGGCGGACGGACCGGACCCAGCAGCCCCGGGCCCGCAGTGCCGTGAGCCCAGCGGACTGGGGAACTTACGGCGGACGGACCGGACCCAGCAGCCCCGGGCCCGCAGTGCCGTGAGCCCAGCGGACTGGGGAACTTG